>WPAB01000225.1:0-26347 GCA_010134655.1 Fragaria nilgerrensis
CGAAGGGGCGGGTGAGAGGGGGGGGTGTTGGAATGACACGTAAGGTGGACAGTGAAAATGGATACCGGGGGGGCATGACCACAAGAATGCCGAAGGCTAGAAGTTTTGGGAAGTTATTAATCATTCGGCCTAAACAAAAAGAGAGATGAATATACATGATGGTGTCCCTACTACTTAGTTATTCGCATTCTGTGGGGTTACAAAAATGGGGGGTCGGGTGGACTACCACTTCCCGAGTCTAGATCAGTCAACGGTCCCAGACCCCGCCCCATCGGGTGTTATTCATTTTGCGAGGTCAACCACAGACCTCCTTATGACCAAGAGATCTTTTTGACCATTCGCTCAACAAGCAGGCTTATCATTGTTTACATAAACCAAACCCACATGGGTTACTTATTTATGCTCATTTCACTAAACTGTTTCATATTTATTCTTGTTGAGTAATATTAATACGTTACGTAGTGTAAGAGCTATGAATTTATCATCTCCCTAACCGAGCAAAAAGTGATATAACTACATTGTCGTAAGTTTTAATTTACACCAATATCTTAAAAACATCATCAATAACATATATAACATATTGTTCGAAAGTGTATTCTTGAGTCCTGACAAGTGAGTGCTCTTAAGATGTTGATTGGCAAACATATAGCAGGATTACGATAAATTTTTGTTAGAACTCCATTGATCAACATGCGAGATCGATGAGAACAGTATATCCATGACTTCGTTAGGTGACTGGGAAACATGCTAATAACATGAGGGTAAAATGAAAATGCATTCCACTTCTCTTTCTTTTTATCCTTCAGTAACTTCTTAACTGAAATTTAGATTTTTAGTTTTGCCCTTTATCATTGTCAATTTGTCATTAACATTGGGTTTAGGCTTTTAGGTCACCATCAGATATGTACAGGAGGAACTGAGCAACAGATGCCCTATTTCATCGCAAATCAGGAACTATGTCTCTGATAGTGGATTTGCTTGAAGAGAAGAGATGGAGCTGCAGGATATCTGAATACCAGACATAATAGGATAAGCTTTCGTTTTCTTCAGTACAGCTACATGTGCACTCTTTTGTCTTCACCGCTGACTCTCTTTGCAATCATCCAATCTACACCGACCCAACAACTTACTCAATGCCTTCAACCCTCGTCAACTCTCATCTACAACTTCAACTTATAGAGACACTCTCGACTACTTGAGTCCCTATAGAATTTTCGTAACTTGTAACATCAATGGTTTCTTCGACTTTTACACTACGATAACAAAAACCAAAAAAGAACTCAAAAAATACGTTATACTTTAAAATACCATGAAAATTTCCGTAATAATATGTCCTAAAGTCTTGTTTATATTGAGCACACCAAAGAGGACAAGTCTTTGTTTCATTTTCTCTATTGAGTTTCCAAAAATTCTTCTATCTTGATTGCAACTTCCCACCCAATCATGACAATGCCAAACCTTAATTAACTTCTGTCAATGAATTAAACAATTGCAACTAACTAAGAATGCATTTGATTCTCACTAGAATTTCATCATCTATGGAAAGATCCCATGAACTATGGACCTTCATCTAAAAAAAGAACAAAAACTAACTACATGTTTTTGAGTTCTTCCAAGAATTACAGCATAGTGAAAACAAAAAAGAAAATGAAATTCCCTTTGCTCCCCATGACCAACATTGCTTGATGGTATCGATGGTCGAGATATCGAAATAATCGACCCGGGGTGGTCAAAGTAATTCAATCGGACGGCTGCCAGGCCGAGGCGGTGAGCAAGGAAGATCCTCCAGCCCAATTTCAAGCACCCATTCTCCTCCACCAACGTGTACCCTTTCCAAGGGAACATCCCAAGCACAAGCTGGCCTGGGCGGCCGGGTTACCGCCAAGCGAAACGGGCCGGAACCCGACCCGCTTCAACTCCTCCCCCCATCTCTCCACCTTCACCTCCCCAGTCCTCTTGGCCCACCCACGGCCAGTATGTTCCTTATCTCGCACCCGAACAGCTGCTGCTCCACCATATGCCTCTCTAGGCTGTCCGCATTCAACCCGTCCCCGAGCGCGTCGAACAACGCGCTGTAGTAATGCAACGCCTCCACGAACCGCCCTAAGAAGCTCCCGCTGTGGCTCAGGTCCTGCTCCACCACCGTGATCAGCTTCGGCCGCAGCAGGCTCAACGACCTCAGCGTCGCCAGGTCACTCCCCGTGACGTCATACAGACAATGGTGCATCCAGTGCACCACCGTGGCCTCGGAGGACCTAATTCCGAGTTGACTCAGCTCCGCTACGCTTCCGATTTTGCCCTCGAGCGGATGGAACTCGAAGGGCAGGCCGAGGGAGCTCGCGAAGTCCGCGAGCCTCCGGCCTGTGGACTCGAGTAGCTCGGTGGAGGATCCGAACCCGGTAATTCGCATTGACGGATCTTCTTTGACCGGGAGGCCAAGATGTGGAACAACCCTGGCCACTGGAGCCCCTGCATTATATCCAAGTCGATGACGTGGACGTGATCCTCCCCCTCAAGCGCCTGGAAAATCGCCTGGTTCGCCGTGAAATGAGAGAACTTGACTAGCGGGCTGATGGAGTTGTACGACTGGAGCGCGTTGAAGATCCGCTGCGACTGCGCCGCCGTTAGGGTTTTGGTCGTGAGAGGCGAGTAGGTCCCCAAGCAGGAGCTGATCACGCGCGTCTGCAGCGCGTGTGCGAAGTACGCGCCGACGCGCTCCGGCGAGGACCCGAACGGCGACGACAGCTCGGAGATCTCCGGAGGAAGGTCGCTCGCGTCGTGGAGGTTCTCCATGGCGACGCACTCAGCGCATTGTAGGAGAAGGCCGAGGAGTTGAGCCCGCCGACTCGCCCTCGGCGACTGGCTCGACCGGCTCGGCCGTCGGCTCGCGGGAAGTGGGGGCGCTTGGTGGTGAAGGAGGAAGGGTCTTCGGCGGCGGAATCGGGGTCTTCGCGGTCGACGCGCTTGGTCTTCATGGAGGAAGAAGAAGACGAGGTAGGGTTTTTAGGGTTGGCGACGATTGGGGATTGGGGGACTAAGCTCTGAAGCATGACTGGGGCTGGGAAAGAGAGTAGAGAGAAGAAGAAGAAGAGAATATAGAGGAAGAGGAAAGCTTCGAGGGGATATAGACAAATCAAAAGGCTGTTACAGAGAGATTTGCAGAGATGGAGTGTCAGAGAGAGAGAAAGAGAAAGATGAAGGGAGAAGGGTGTGTTTGGGAATAGAGAAAGGGCGAAGAAAGAAAGCTTGATAACTTTCGAGTGGTACGTGTCAGTTGGCACGTGTGGGGTTGTCGTCGACGTCGTCGTTAGGTGGTGGTGGTGGTGGTGGTGCTACGTCTGGGGTTGTCGTTAAGTCCGTTGGTTGTGTTGGGGGGTTTTAGGGGAAATAAGCTCTGGATTAGTTGGTTTAATTATTGGTTTCAGGGTTTGTTTAATTGGCTATCTTTAGGACTTTGTTTTGGGAAGATTTAGGGGGGTGTTGACGTTGATATGTGTTATTGTTAACTGGTTCTCTTCTCACTTATCATGGAGAAGATGATGATTATTTTTAGTCTTGTTTGAAAGATTGAAGATGATTTACATGAAAATGGTACAGGGGTGTGGAACTCTAGAATGCTCTCAAACGCCTTCTTAGAGGTGTTTTAATAATATCTGAGGGTTCTTGCCTTCATGGCCTAAACATAAGCCTTGGTTCTACCACCAATAATTCAAGGGTTTTTTTTGTTTTCTGGACAATCATTCCTTGTTTAATTATTCCTGCTGGCCATGTCAGTTTTCATTCTACAATGACTCGAAGCGTATCAAGCAAAAGATCAAAACCTACACTTATTGAGGGAATATATTAGGTACCCTAAACAAAGTCATGTATCAACTACTATAGGGCCGGTCACGGAAAATTCATTGTTTCGACCTACGAGTCCATCTTCTACGTCGGGGTAGTCTATCCACCTCCACTCGACAAACTGTACTTGAAGCTGCATTTTCCTATCAAGTTCATACAATCGAGTCGAATAGGATGCCAAGCCTCTTGCAAGCCAAGAACAAGAAACTTGGAACAACTCCAAAAACTTCAAAGGGCTGCCCTTCAAAGTATCAACCCAAACTCTAGTTGTAGGAGCAAGAGAGGAAAGATTTTTCTTTTGAGTTATAGCTAGCCAATAATAGCCAAAAGATGTCAGTCCGCGAAAGACATTTTTGGAAATTTTTTGTCATGAACGGGTCAACCCAAATGCAAAGTCTACGCTTTCACTTTCCACACATACCACTTTTGACACTTCAGACTAATCATGTGAGGCCTCTGTAATTTTACTTATTGACAGTTCAGGCTCAAATCTTGGCCCCAGATATCTAGTATAATAACAGGCTGTAAACTAAACCTCACATCGCCTATCCACCAACAATGAACATGAAAATTGAAAAGAACCCAACATTACCATTCAACGGAATGCAAGAAGAATACAGAGCACATCCCGGGCAGACCAGAAAATTGGGGTTTGGACAAACATCAAGGGGATGAAAACTGTTCAGACTCGCATTTGGCTAACCCTAAGCTTAGAATAGTTACCAGAAATATTAAGATGCTATCAATCCACCAAAGAAAATCAAAGACCAAGGAGCAATAGGAACTCCGAGTCAAAAACTTGTTTTCAAACAAAATACAATTTAACAAGAAACCATAAAGCTATACGACTGATGAACTTATGTGAAAAATACATCAATGACAGAACTTTATCTTAGAATACATAGCAGGAACCTTGAAAGGAAGTTGTTGGAAAAGGGAAAAAAACTCAAAAGAAGGTTGCAACAGTGACAACCCTGTAAGAAACGAGATAGTTTCAAGTCACATAACATTCAAACAATAACCTGCTATGATCCAACAAAACTAAGGCATAACACCTAGACACCTAGCAGGGAATCAATTGGAGGCTGTACAATTAGCACCATCTCATAAGAAATTATACATCTTCCATGTTATATGCATTCACAGCCAACCAATATCATTCTCAACCAATCAACAAGCTAGCTATGTAACAATACCACATTTGTTACATATACTGTTAACAATATAGGGACTGGAGATGATCATGCCATACAATAACTGACCAAAAGAACTCAACTTGGCAAAACTAAGTCATTTACTCGTGAATTTCAAGACCGGTACCAGTTATCTACTAAAATCAATTCAGCCTAAAAGCACAAACATTTCAGGACATTAACTCACTAACAAAAAGTTTATCAGTCAACCAGGTTAACAAGGAGGATGTTATGCCCAGCAGTTTAACTTAATAATAAGCTCTGGAAAAAATAGTTGGCCAACAAACCAGTCTTAACAACTCCAGATATATATGCTCACACTCAAGCTCAGATTGACACTGCCTATTGATTATTGTTGAGAAATTCAAACCAAAGTTAACAACTATGAAAAGAACAGAACACCCTCATCCAGGCAATCTTGTAAACCAAGAGAGGCATCCAGACAAAACCGTAATGGTCAGAGTAGCCTAAGCTGCTCAACAAAGGTACACTGTCAACAAAACCCTAATCCTCAATCCAAAATCTACTAGCAATGCACAAACAGTTGCCATAATACTCATACATTGCTATAGAGCAAACCAGTTTTAAGATGCCTAAAGCCCAAAACCCATGCAATCGACAAATGCAATAATTACTCCATACCGCAATACGATAATAAATTATCTCATGAAATTTGCAAATCCTGCTCCTCTAATAACCACAAATCCACAAACCACATCTCCAAAACCCTAAACCACAATCTCATGGAGTAAATCAACCTATATCAACCACATTTTTAAACGAATCGCACAACAAACAAGAACAAATCGTAATCTAAATCTGCAGGTAAATTAAACAAAAGCGATGTGCCCAAATAGAATATCTCAGCAATAACAACTAAATAAAACTAGACATTGTTTAGCAACCCATCATAATAATAGTCTTCCACACAGGTTCTGTTCCGAAACAGTAAATACCAAAATCAACTGGAAAAATTAAAAAGCGCAAAGCCATAACCATTTTCCAGAGACGACGCCGTTTTCGCTTGCAGGCTCAGAACCTGAGCTTGGTGAAGAACCACCTGTTCTTCCCGGTCTTGAACCTCTCCTCGAACCTCTTCTTGGTCTCCTTCAAGGCGGTGACCTTCTTGTCCTTGCTGGTGAGCACGTCAGGGGTGACGACCTCCTTGAGATCCACGTCCAGAGTGTAGCGCGTGGGCATCAGATGCTGGTAGTTCACGAGCTTCACGAACGGCTTCACCCTCGACTTCTTCGCCGTCTTCTTCGCCGAGTCCTTTCGGATCACCTTGCTGGGGTACTTCTTGATGCCGGCGACCAGGCAGTGGCCGTAGGCGCGGTCGCGAGTGCCGTCGTCGAAGGCCTTGACGATGACGCCCTTGCGGCCGGCGTAGCGACCCTGGAGAAGGATCACGGCCTTGTTGGGTTTCAAGAACTTCACCATGGTGACGGCGGCGCTGCTCTTCTTCTCTCTCACTCAAATCTCTCGAAGCTCTCAAGCTCGGAAGTGTGGCAGCCAAACCTGCTTGTGAGAAATATATAGTAGGAGACGGCGGATAGAAACCCTAGTTAGTTTTGGGCTGGACTTTTGTAAATATGGGTATGTTTTATAGGGTATGATTTTGATGATGATACAAATTTTCCATTTGGGCTTTTGTCGAATCAATACTGGGCTTGAAGTTAGGGGCAATTCCAGTTAGTTGGTTTGCTAACTTTATGTTTTTACGATTCGGTGAAACTGTGAAAGTGCTTTTCACAGTACTTATGTTAACGTATCCGAAGTCGTACATGCAAAATCAATGTTGTTCTCAAATCTCAATTTTTATGTGACACAACATATATATATGTATATGTGTGTGTATTTCATATCTTATAGTTCTTAACTTTTTCTTTCACAAACATCTTATAGAAACTCAATTGAAATTCATCTAATTTGAGTTGTAAGACATTAGAGGCAACTAAAAATTTGATTGTTGTATGTTTACTTTGTCATGCTCTGGCGGGAAGCTGAATGAAACCCTAGCTCGGGTACTATAATAGGATTATGATTCATGAATGGAAATTAAATAATAAAATTGCAAGTGTCCTATAATCTAATGACCATAATCGTTCGTTTAATTTTCATGTTTAAATTGGACCGCGTTACTAAATTTTTGAAAGATGACGTTTAATCTTCATAAAATCTGATGACGATAAACGTTGTTGGTTATCCACTTAGTCATCTAGGTTACTGTATCTTAAACTAAGATATTTATGCACCATTACACACAACCAAATGACCAATACACAAAAGTTTGGAAAAAGTGACTATAAGCAAACACTGTCCATCTTGGCAATCTTCTTGGCCTGAGTACGTCCGGGTATTCCTTGGCTTCTGAAACTTGACCATAGTGGCAATTGTGGCAAGTATCAACTAGACCTCAGATTCAAGCTCACAGCAAAAGATCAAAGTCAAATAATTAAAGTATTCCGCTTTGGTTTAGTCTCCGTATCTAGTCATCCTCATCCAATTTGGTAATGCGAATATGTTTGAAAATGAGACCACAATGATAATCCACAGTCGGAAAAGTTGCCCGAAAACATCACCGTTCTCGTATTATTGGATAAGATGACCATATACACACAATAAAAATAATAATTCAACCGTAAACTAGTGTCCACTAAGATTGGATGATATCTATCAATCAATCAGTAAAGTTTGATCGAGTATCCAACGGAAAGGTCCATGATTTACATAATTCAAAAACTACAAGAGAAGAATAAACACATATCAAATATACAAAAGGGAATCAGATACATCCATGGACAGCCTTCAAAAGCAAGCATCCAACATACAACAGCAACACAAGGCAGCACAGCAGCCCTTCCAGAAGCCATCGCCCTTGGACTTGGTTTCGACACGAACGTCGCTATGGGCCACGTCGGAGCCGTCTCTCCAGGTGGGATAGCCGGCAGGAGGCGGCGCCTGGACGTAAGGTCCCTGCTGAGAAGCCGGAGCGGTGTACGCAGCTGCGGAGTTAGTACTTGATGAACTCATGATGGTATACGATATGAATTAACTTCGAATGTATTGATCAGGTGGAGTACCTACAAATATATTTGCTTGCAGAGGGACAGAAAGGAATTGAGAGGGTTGAGGGTTTGAGGTTGTTGGGTGGATATGATAGGTGATCAAGAAGAGGGGATTATATATAGAGAAAGGAATTGGTGGAGTGGTTGTTTCGGAGAAGGTGGGGTTTTACGCGGCGGGCATGATGTCGCGTGGGGTTTGTAGGGCAGTTTTAGGCAGACGACACTCCGACGCCATAGCTATTATGAGTCTCAAAAGCTTACGATGCAAGGCAGGATATTGTAGTAAGCAAATGATATTATTTGTCAAATTATTTTAGATATTTGGCTTGGTGACAGTGCGACACGTGTTTTGCAGCGGATACTTCTAAGAACATCACACTTGGCAAATACAGATGTCAAATTGAAATTTTGTCAAGTTAATGACCTATAATTAGTACTAAATGGGTATTTGTCCTAAAAATAATAGTGATTCAGAAGGTTGAGAGCATAATATATGCTAAGCTAGGGGATTAGCTAAATTCTTGTTGAGGGTTTTGTTTGTTTTATCAATCGACAAACTCTTCTTTATAAGTTGTATCATTTTCGATGATGTAACGAGTTCATTGTCAAATAAATGATGTGTGAAATATACGATGACAATTTTTAATTATACAGCCAATTACACTGAAAGGGCATGCAAGACATAGAAATATGATTGTAAGATTGAGACACTGTGTCTGGTGGAAGAGAAGAATGAATAAATATGAAAAATCTACATATGGTTGGCATTATTTATTGCATTGATGCTATGAGTCATTAGATAAATAGATACTTTCCTTTAACGCAGCTCTTGTTGCTAGAGCAAAGGAGTGAAAAATCGATAATTTCGGTGATATTTCGTCGAAATTTAGTTTTTCTCACCTAACGATATATATTTCCCCTCCCAAGCATTTCTCGCCTGAAACTCTCAATATTTTCTTAGATTTCTCGATATTTCCGAAAAATTCCGATATTTCCGACCAATACTAGTGAAAATTATGTACCTCATAAGTCTTCTACGTGGTTTTAAAGTACTCATGTAATTCCATGTGAAATGTATCATATGTATATAAGGCGTGATGACCTAGCCTCCATTTGGGTTTCCAGCCATTACAAAAAAAATGTTTAAAGTAAACTTTTCAGAATTATTAATGGTTCAACACTAACATTTTCACCTTAACTTACTACAACTCTCTATAGATCAATGTTTATTCAAGGTTTTCTTTTCAAATATAGTACATAATATAGAAAACAAACATCTTTTAAAATTTGGTGTAAAATTTTCTTGTTTTTCTTCAAATTTCCGTTAATTTTCTCATTTTTTTACTGCAATCGATATTTTCCCGAAATTTCTATCAAAAATTTCTATATTTTAGAAGGTCGAAATTTCCGTAATCGCCGAAATTTTACTCTTTGTGCAAGAGAGACCAGGTCAACATGTCAAAAGTCATCGCGGGAGTGCAAATCAATTATCTGCCATTTTTGTTTGTTTTTAAAGATTTATGCATGAAATTATTCTATTTACCGGCTGATTGATTTTACGAACGTGAAATCATTTTATGATCAACCATTATTGTTATTGAAATAATCTTTACGACCAATGAAATGATTGAAATCTGATCGAGCTTCATGATTATATTATATAGCGTGAAAACCAAAAAAGTTACTGTGTTGGTTAGATGAAATGGTTCCTTTATGATTGATAACGTACGATGTCCTTCAGGTGCTAATTTTCCCAAAAACACATGGCTTCTTTTTCTTTTGTTTTTTTTTCTTCTTGTTCTTTCTCTTTTCTCATAAAAAAGCTACTAACGTGCTACGTACCGTTAGGAGGACGCTTCTCGAAGCACAATTGTGGTAATTATAGAAAAAATTTGTGTTATTTCTTGTTATTGTCTTCTTCTTTTTATGAAAGAGAGGTGACATTAACTCTTCTTGTTAATTTAGAGCTAGCGCTGTGTTATTTATTGTTAGACAGAGCTTCATCCAAAGACAACAGCACTTTTAGGTCAAATACAAATGGCTAGCTTGATCTAAATACGTAGGACTACATATTCCTTAGTATTTGTTAATACGAATAAAATGGAAGGACGGGTTTGATGAGAAAGAAAGCTCCATAGTACGTACGTGTATTATTTGTGGCCGAAACACGAATAAATTTGACCATGTACAACAAACAAGAGAAGGAGAACTGACGAAGTAAAACTGTAAAGGAAAATGTATATATTATATTCACTAAAGATTCAAAGAATAATTATTGTACAAGCTAGAACAAGATAGATATTGGATAATCAATCAGTAAAGTAGATGAGCATCCAATCCACATTGTCCTTAACTTCATCACACAATATACTGTAAATTCAAACAAATCAAACAGGGTCTCTGATGATCGGAGAATCATCAAGCACCATTAGCAAGATTTTCAGAAGCAAGCATCGAGCATACAACAGCAACACAAGGCAGCACAGCAGCCCTTCCAGAAGCCATCACCCTTGGCCTTGGTCTCCACACGACTCTGGGGCAAGTCGGAGTCGCCTCTCATGGTGGGATAGCCTGCGGGAGGCGGAGCCTGGACGTAAGGTCCCTGTTGCGAAGCCGGAGCGGTGTAAGCTGCAGCGGAGTTTGTGCTTGAACTCATGACGATAAGATGATCTTCGAAACTAGTTGATGATGATCTGGTAGAGATGTACTTGTTTTCTTGCAGAGAGAAGAGAAGCAGGTATACAAGATTTGAGGGTTTAACGTTATGGAGTATATGAGCGAGCTGATGGGATTATATAGACCTCCGCCATGAAGTGCTTGCTTCCTAGAAGGCGGCGGTGTGTTGTACGCGGTCGGCTGAACGCGTGGGGTTTAGGATAACATACGAAGGCAAAGTGTATAAGGAAACGCAAGCCTAATTGGCTAATTGTATAAAGGCGCGTGTTATAGCTTAGAAGGCGGTTTGAGTATGAAACCTCCTACAAGTCGACACGTGCGCAAATATTATCTTTCGTGTCATGTGTTTTTAGTATCTTGATTAGGACCTTAATTAATCGTCGAGTCATACTTAAATAAGCATGCTGGTTATCGTAACATGCCATCATCCTGATTAACGACACATTTCTTTAAATTGTTTGACTTTATTCTTGTTAATTTTTTGTTTTAAACAAATATCATGTTGATATTAAGCTCAAGCTAGAAAAAGTCATTACATACGCTTCCTCTACCACATAATTGGTAGATAAGATATTTGTGGTAGTACCCACATAGACTAGACCTAATCACAAGGTTCTAAAAATCGGCGCCTAGGGCCGCCTAAGCGTTGGAAGGAGCAAGACCGTTCCAATTATGGCCTAATCAGAGCTTCTGGGCGAAAGAAAGAAAATCGGCCGCCTAAACGGCCTAGGCAGACTGGGCGGTGCCTAGGCAGCTCTAATTACGAGGCCATTTTTTTTTAATCTCCACAATTCAAAATCAAGCTACACATCGTCTCTACTATCTCTATTTCTCTTCGATACGACCGCCGTATCATCGCCTCTCCTCTCTATGGCACGGCCTGGTAAAGATCTGAGTTTCTAAACAAAAGAATAGAGAAGAAGGATTGCAGATATGGGTTTCTAAAGAAGTGAAAAGAGAAGGATCATGCGAACATGTAGCGATGAGAGAAAACTATGGTGATGCTGCAGATTAGAAGAAAGAGATTTGAATAACATTCCAAGCCAAATTGAATAACTCAAGAACATGGTGGTTTGTCTTTTCCGTTTCTTATTCTAAGAAAAAATGGGGTCTAGAAGTGGAGTTCACTAGACGTATAGAGTCAAGTTTGACCAAAGGTTTATCATATATACGAGTATTCTTAATCTCTAAATATGTGATGGATAAGAGGAAAATAAATTGTTAGACCCACAGATAAGTATTTTTAAACATTATATAACCTTTGATTTTATTTATATAATTATTTGTTATTAAAAATAAAATAAATACAAAATATAAATTCGATTAATCCCCGATTAATTCCTAATTAATCTTTTAGGCGTTGTCCGCCCGACTAACGCCCAACATTTTTTTAGAACATTGCCTAATCATTACACTTTTAGGATCGTAAAGGTAGTGGAGACCCTCATTTGGTACTACGTCGGAGGCGCTACTAGTACAAGCGGGTGTGCACAAAAGGCAGCTAGGTTCCTGAATACAAGGAATTAAAGTAATAGATAAACTAAAACAAAGAGGTTGGTTGAGGCCCAACACTACAGCCCATAAAATGATAGCCTAAAAAGCAGGCCCAACATAGAGGCAATTTCTCAGCCGATATATAAAAAGGAAAGAAATGACGGTGATTTATCGTAATTGTCGATACATAATCGAGGAAGGAAATGATGGCAATTTATCATAATTGCGGATATATAATCGAGGAAGGAATAACCGAGATATAATTGTGTTTGAAGGCATTGATGACAATATTTCATGATCAAGAGACAATCGATTCTAATGATGCCTTAAGAAGAAAGTATATATGGTGCGATTAAGGAATGAGCAATATGGAGCATAATCTTAATTCTGGTCATTAAGACCGAAATTCAAATATTTAATTGTATTCTCTTTCCTTTATTGTGCATTTGTAATTGTATATATTTGACCCTCAACCTCATTGTAAAGGGTCCTCGACTAACACAAAACAACACTTCAATACAAACAACAAATTCCCTACGAATTCTCTATAATATCGATCTTTTTATTCATGTGCTAGCCTATTCTTCTTCTTTTCATCGCTTTCTTTAGCTTCTGCACTTTATCGTTTTCTTTACATTCTGTAATTTATTTTCATGCAATTTACTCTTCCGCGTCTCTAAATTTCATGCACTTTAATTCTTTGCGTTAATTTCTTCTTTAAATTTCATGCAATTTAGATTTCGTTCTTTTGTTACTTCAATTTTCGTTCTTTAAGTTTCATGCAATTTAGATTTGGTTCTTTTACTTTCCGCACTTTATTTCTCGCAAACTTATATAAAAAGTCACAAAAAAAGAGGAGCATTATTGTGAAAACGCTGAAAGTCCTTGCAACAAATGCAAGAGAACCTAAAGGCCGAAATAGTTCCTTACTCGACCTACAATCGCTTGGAAGAAGTCAGATCAGATTAATTAATCAAAACCTGGCTTGGCCAATAGGCCGCGAGTTGGCACGCCCGCACAATCAAGAAGGACGATTACGTTTCATGTCCCTCGGCCTCTCTTTAGGCCGAGACGATTTTTGAGGCAAACAACGCAGAGGAGAGGTTAAGATTATTGCTATGTCAGACCATTGGATAGTTTATTCTTGCTAATTAAATAGATGAGAGCGGATTAAAACACCGATGTGCACTTAAATCAACATGAATAAACTGTTGGATCACATTCATCACACTATTTAATTATTGAATATAAGTTAAGTATAAATATCAACGGTTAACATTTCCTAACAAATGCTAAGTTTAGTTTACTTGCACTTTGGTGCATATAAGAATTTCCGTTAAATAATGTGTCACTAATCTAAACGGCAGACATTGAAGTGAACAAGTAAAAGGTAGTTGGTAACTCCGCTTCCTTCCTAGTTGTGCTACACAATAAACTTCATGCTGGATTAATATACTATGATCGATCAATTTTAACATATTAATAAATTACCAGATTATCAAATTAATATATATTGAAGCCAAATTTTGTCATCTATGGGATAAAAAATGGTTGTAACATGATCTCTTTCTTCATGTTTTCCTCTAGACATTATTCATTTATGTTACACACATACACACACGTTCTTCATGAGTGAGATGGATGTGGCGATGATGTACAGATTTGAAGAATAACATCTAGATGGCATATGTGGTTTTTGGCGTGAAGTCTGCCTGTAAATTTTCTTAATATATCTGGAAACTGAATGTGATTGCTAATTAGCTCAAGAGTCAAGACATATAAATACTTGGACTCTAACTCAGGGGAAAACTCCTCGCTAATGATCAGACTGTTACGATAAATCTAACCGTGTGCAGAATTAGATTCAAATTTTACCTGTTCAGGGATTGTGATAAGTTTGTGCCTATAGGAAACTTAATTTCTCCTACATGCCAAACTCGCGCGTTAAGACACTTGTTTCACTTCACTTGGCATCAACGGCGTGCTGCTAACTTTCCTTAAAGGAGTACTTGTCCTGATGGTTTGAAATGGCATGGTGTGATACACGTATTTTAGTTTCATGTGCTAGCTGGTATATTTGGAAATAGGGAAATAAGGTTTGTTTTGATGAGCCTCTTTTAAAAAAGATCCGGCGATCACAAGTCATTCATATTGCGTCAGTGGTTTTCAAGCCAAGCTAGTTAGGAACCGGTTTATTGTCTTAGATGCTGAGGTTGGGATCTTGTCTTCAAAATGGCGCGCATTTATCTCGATCGATATCTAAGCTAGAGATTGAATCAGACTTTGCAATCTAGCTAAATCAAGCTTTTTGTTCGAGCACAAAAGAAAACTTGCCAGCACTTTGGAGAAAACACAAATGGCTTAATGGGACTACAGTAGTTGATACACAGAAATATAAAGAAGGGTTTGATGAGAAAGAAATTCGGAGCTAAATGCACTACGTTATTATCGAGAAACCATGAAAAAGATATATGAAGTAGAACCATAAAAAAGGAATTACAATTCAAAAAAAGAAAATTATCGAAAGAATAATCATTGTACAAGAATAAGCATGCATGCTAGAGTCTTGGATATTGAATCAGCAGTAAAGTACGTATATGAGCATCGATCCAATACACACTGTCCATAATTTCAAACATATCAAACAGGCTAGGTGTCTTTGATGATCGGAAAAATCATCAAGCTAGCTCCATATTAGATCTTCAAAAGCAAGCATCGAGCATACAGCAGCAACACAAGGCTGCACAGCAGCCCTTCCAGAAGCCATCACCCTTGGACTTGGTTTCCACACGACCATGGCTTTGGTGCAAGTCGGAGTCGTCGACTCTCAGAGTGGGATAGCCGGCGGGAGGCGGAGCTTGGACGTAAGGTCCTTGTTGCGAAGCCGGAGCCGTGTACGCTGCTGCGGAGTTTGTGCTTGAACTCATGATCGATGATAGATGATATAAATCTCTGATGTTTGAACAATGTGGTTCCGGTAGTTAGATATGTGTTTGCTTGCAGATAAAAGGGATTCAAGACTTGAGGGTTTAGGGTTATGGAGTATATAAGCTAGCTGATGGGATTATATAGAGATCCAAAATCCATTTCCTAGAAGGGGTGCATGGCGGTGTATTATACGCGGTCGGCTGTAACGCGTGGGTTTAGCATCACATAAGGACGGTTAGCGCAATGCTTAACTCTAACACAGTGAAAGACGAAAGCCTACGAGGCAACGCAGACCATACAAGCGCGTGTATCTTATTACTTTGTTTTTCTCGTGGATAATTAGCATTTGTTCTAGTCTTCTAGAAGACGGCCTCTTTTTTCAATTAGATTATTAGTTTTTTTTTTTTTAAAAAACAAAATTAGGACGACCTTATTTTCTTCTAACAAAGATTATAATTGAGGCATTGAAAAATAGGCCTATCTAATTAATCTTAGCCAACTTTCTGATATTCCAGTGGACCAAATATATTCGGCACGCACAAATTGTGGCCACCGGAATGGGAAATTATTAGTCAAGCGGTCAAGCCATCATGGGAATCAACACTGTTTTATTTGTTTGATATATATTTTAGAAAATTTCATAGAAGTCCAGTTTTTAACATTTTTTCATCACAAGTCCACTATAACTTTTTTACTAATATAATTAAGTCCACGTTTGGATCCGGATATGTTACTTTACTTTTATGATGATCCTATACTACCCGCCTTTCCTCACATCAGTTTCTCTCCTGTTAAAATAAAAGAAAACAAATCTCCATTCTCCTCTCTCTCTCTCTCTCTCGTGCTCTTCGTCTTCCTCCTCCCTTTCTTCTCTGAGCTCAAATCTCCTACCGTAATCTCCGGCCATAGTGGCGTCCAGGCTAACACCGGCTCGGCGATGATGACTCGACGCCGCCAGATAGACGACGACGACGTCGCCTGGATTTGGACGCCGCTGGATCGACAACGACGCTGCCGGCTCAACCTCGATTGCGTCTCCAATTCCATCGTCGAGGACCTTGGCTGGATCTTCGATTCCATTAACGAAGACCTTGACTGGATCTTCAGTTTCACCGACGACGACCTCGACTGGATCTCCAATTTGGTCAACGACGACCTCGACTAGATATCCTATTATGACGACGACATCTCACTCGACCTCGTCTACAAATCTGATTCAGTGACGTAAGTTTCTAATCTCATTGGTCTTTGGTTTACCTGAATGTGTTTGACTAGTGAGATTTTTGCATCGGATTGTTTACATGTGTGGTTTAAGAGTTGTGATGAATAATAGTGTGGATTTAGAAAACAAACAACTTTGTTAGATCTCGTCTGTTTTGGTTGTCTGTTGCCAAATTAACTCAAGCATGCAAGGTTATAATTTTGCATGAATGTGGAAGAATTGTTGTTCAGGATTGTGTACTGTTACTTTTACGTTCATGGATTAATCTCATCGCATCATCCTTGCATAGTCGCAATCTAGGTTTATGAATTGTGCTAGTACTATAGTACCATTATGTTTGTGTTAGTATCCTCTTAACATTTTGATAGTATTTTTATGTGTCCATATTAGTATCTTTTTCAACCTAGTGATAGTATGTTTCCGTCTAGGTTAGTATATTTTGAAGATGATGTCAGTATCTTTCTAACCAATAGCTTTCTAACCTAGTATAGTATGTTTCCGTCATGGTAGTATCTTTCAACACACTAATAGTAGCTTTCTAACTCTGTGGTAGTATGTTTTCCATATAGTGATAGTAATTTTTATGTGTGTTAGTATTTTTTAATATTGTGATAGTATGCTCATGTGTCTGTGTTAGTATTTTTTAAACACAGTGATAATATTTTCTCTATGTCAGTATATTTTGAAGACAATGTCAGTTGTTTTCTCATTGTGTGGTTGTATCCTTTCAACACAGTCATAGTAGCTTTATAACTATATGGTAGTATCTTTTCCACATGATGTCAATAACTTCTATTTTCATTTCAAATACTAATATTACGTTATGTTGCTCTTGCAGAAATCTTTGGTTTGAAATTGTGGTCGTAGATTTCAAAATCATGTGAATTCGAATATTGAAGCTTCCATTAACCAAGAAGTCATGCGACCAACCAAGAAATGTTTGAAATCAAGTCTCATGGGGGAAAAATTATGCATATGGTTTAGAACACCACTATTGAAAACTGACTGTAGTTTTATAAGCTATTATGGTATACTTCAGAAACTATAGTAATAACATTTTACAACTATGGAAGTAGCTTTGTAAATAATTTTATCATTGTTGAAAACTACATCTTTTTGTATCATTGAATATGTTTTATTCACTCTATTGCATTAGCATTTTTATTTTAGTCGTATTCTCTACATTCCGTAGTCTTGTAAGTCTCTGAAAATAGTTTTATCAACCTTTGGTAGTAGCTTTTGTTCCGTTTGATTGTAGTTTTTGTTGTTTGCAGTAGTAGCTTTTATAGTCGGTGGTAGTAGCTTTTGTAACTAGGGATAATAGCCTTTGTTGCTGGTGGTAATAGCTTTTGTTACTGACGGTAGTAACTTTTATTCTGTTTGGTAGTAGTTTTTGTTGCTTGCAATAATAGCTTTTGTTGTTGGTTGTAGTAGCTTTTATAGTCGGTGGTAGTAGCTTTTGTTGTTAGGAATAATAGCTTTTGTTGCTGGGGTAGTAGCTTTTGTTGCTAGTTGTAGTAGCTTTTGTTACTAGTTGTAGTAGGTTTTGTTGCTAATAGTAGTAACTTTTGTTGCTAGTTGTAGTAGCTTTTTTGCTAATAGTAGTAACTTTTGTTACTAATAGTAGTAGTTTTGTTGCTGACGGTAATAGCTTTTGTTCTGTTTGGTAGTAGTTTTTGTTGCTTGCAATTGTAGCTTTTGTTGTTAGCTGTAGTAGCTTTTATAGTCTGTAGTAGTAGCTTTTATAGTCTGTGGTAGTAGCTTTTATAATCTGTGGTAGTGATAAGCCTAAAATAGACTTATAAAATAACCCTGCAATCACAATCAAGTTATCGATGGTAGTATAGAAAAGTAGGGTGTCTCCCGAGAGGATTGTGACTTAACAATTGCAAATATGACTCTGAAAAACTGAACAGACACCAGACAAAGACGAAAATAAAACCTATAGCTAGACCCAACTAAAAATTACGAAATTAAATCTGGAGAAACTAGACACACTGACGAAGACACACACAAAATTTGGGGGAAAACTGTGTAGTTTTGCTATGCTAACAAAATTCAGAAATATGACGGACAGAATGCTCAAAAACAGAAAACTAAATTTGGGGATTTTGGTTTTGGAAATCAAATAACAAAAACTAGTTAGGAACTACTCCTCACCACTAGACAATGATTACACCTATGATGTGTTTACTACATGTTCAATTCATTCGGATATCCTTACTCAAGCTAAGCCAATGATGTGTTGAACTTAACTTATCAATCTTTCTTACTTGGTATGTTAAGAGAATGATGTTTTCAACTTAACTTAGCATCTAGAATGGAGCCTAGAGTGATGTTCTCGCATAGCTCTCACCTAGAAGTCATTAAGGTCTAAAAGATTATGAATAAGGCTAGACAATGTCGGTACTGATGTTGTCCTAATCTACCTAGACATTGATTTATATGAATGGGCTCAAGTCACTCACTCGCTACTCTAGAATGCAAGTAGACATGATGATCATACAAAACATTCATAGCTTTACAACCTAGCATGCATACTAATGTTGGCCACCATCAATAAACATACAAAGTTGATCAATGATATAACGATAAACCAATGAATATCCGAAATCCATGGAACAAATTAAATAAACGCCAACTTCATAGTTACACCATGTCTAGGGCTTGGAAGCAGCCCCTAACTAAGGGAAAATTAGTTACTCATCATCTTTGAAAGCACACCAGAGAATTTCATAAGATTCGGGAAGAAAAGAAAATACGAAAGATGAAAAACAAGGGAAAAGATCGATTTTCTGAGTCGAGAGATCGATCTCTTCTGGGCTCTGAACTTTACTTCTTCTCCTTGAGTTCTTGATGGCTCCCTCTTCCCATATGATGGCTTAGAAAAACATTATGGTATTAGGGTTTTGCCTTAAATAGTCTCCAAGTCTTCAAAGCTTCCTTTTCAAACTATGTTTCCTTCTTTGATTAGAATCCATGTTTGGGCTATCTTTTGAATGTCTTCCATATATACTCTGGGCTTGGCTTTTGGGCAAATTATATTAATGATGTCACTCTTCAAAATCGTGCAAAAACCCCCAAGAAATCTTCTCAGAATCCAGCCCAAACACTGCCTCGAACTTGACTGCTGCACAGCTTTTCCGGAACTGCTGATTTTCTGTCCAACTTCGACGCTTCATAACTCCATGATTTCATCACCGATTTGGATGATTCTTGAGTCCAAATTGATCTACAAACGCACCTCTACAAATCTGGGCAGTAATCTCAGTGAAAACATTCTCGGAACCTCATGGAAATAGGCCTTGAAAACCGGAGAAAATAAGCATAAACCAGTTTTCAGCTTTTTGCGTTTACAGCTTCTATTTTGGTGAAGTGGTTCCATCGCCTTTCCTTGATATTTTTGACCATGTGAATGATCAAACTCCATCCTTGACATCTCTACTTCGTATTGGAAGCCTTGCTGCATCAGTTGAACACATATTTGCATTATCTTACTCCACGAAGTACCTAAGAAAAAACAAAGTTAAAACAATCTTTTTAAAGGAAAATAGCTAAGTTAAATGCAAAGGTTTAAACTATAAAATCATCGCATTTTATGCTCTTATCAAATTCCCCCACACTTAGCTTTTGCTAGTCCCTTAGCAAAATCAAAGACTCAGAACCTAACTAGACTCGGAACCAACTCTAATGCCTTTAACAAATTGTTAGAAATCCCCTACGTTCATAGCACCAAGAATAACACGCAACTGAGAATTAAGCTCACATTCGAGAGTTAATAAAGACTCATGTTCAACATAGCACAAGTAAGACTGGGAGAGAAACAATGGTGAGGGTTAGAGCTCAATGCATAAGACAAATCATGATTTCACCTCACAAGGATTGCACTTTTTCTTCTCTCAAGATTCAAGTATGCTTAAAAGCTTTCACTCAAGTGTATGTGAGAAATCAACAAATAGCTCACATACGTAAGAAAAAAAAAAAAACTCAACGAAAAACATGATTTATAATCCCATGAAGGAAATCAAATACTTGCCAAATGGACCACAATATGCTCAACTTTTGCACCTAACTCCACAGATCATAGTTTGCCCATCTCAAGGATCAAGTAGGTCTTTTTCAAGGTTGTAATGGGGCTAAGCTTAGGGTTACAGAAACAAAGGGATAGGAATTCAAACAAGTATCTGAAACCTAGCAGAGCTTTCATTGATGTAGAGAGATTCCTCTTGTGCTCTTACAACATCAAGGTCTCCTTGTAACTTCATTGTGTCATTAAATGTGGCGAATGTCATTGAGTTGGCCGTTGCTTCATTCTAAACACTTCAAGAAATTAAGCTCGATGTTCTTCACAGATTCTTTTTCTTTAGTTCTCTCTTACTGGCCGTGCAATAATTTATTTATTCATTTTTTTTAATTTTTATACTGCCAGGGATTGCAATCCAGCTTGAGTCCTCCCCCACACTTATTCTTCTTCATCATCTTCATATCGCCTTGATTTTGCATAAATTTCATGTATAGCTCTACTAGATTTCAGAACAAAGGTAAGGATATAGCTATAGTACTAAAGCTCAAGGTCAAGATAATAAGGGTGATGACAAAAGGTCTAAAACATAGGCTCAATGGGATTAATCTAGGGGGCGTACATCTTGTGTACAACAAATGGGGACACAGGCTGATTTGGCTTTGGTGGCGATCCTAAGTGCCTCAATCCTTCCCCATCGGGGCATGTCATGACTAAAAGTTTTGAAAGGTGGCAAAAGCGAGTTCTAGTAAACTCTCTAGTCCATTAAACTTAATCTGCGGCAAGCATTCAATCATGAAAGAATAATGGGATTTAGCAACAAGCATATCATTGAAAATCGAGTAATGAATTTCAAAATCTCTCCAAAGAAAGGCATTAAGATCAATAATCTCACACAAGGGTTATTTTGAAATCACAATCCGAAATAGCATGTTCAAAAATCTGTACCAAAGTCTCAAGCCATATCTACTACAAGTACACATGCATCACATAAGACGATTAACCAAAGAATGTTATGCTCATCATCTCAATTAAATGATCATCTTTTAGCCATGATTTCAGAGATTAATATCATCCTAGACTTATTAAGGGCTTCTACGACTCAAAAACCCAAAAACAAAAACAAAAACAAATTTTTTTTAAATTTTTTATAACAAAACAAAACAAAACACAAAATGGTACAATCAAGAAGATAAAGTTAAGAAAAGAGCTCCCCCATTGTGCGCTCTGAAGCCAAGTTCCAGCTCATATAACATCTTGGCGAGCATCCAATGCTGAGATTCCAATTGGAGATGAAATATGGAATTCTAGCTTTATATGGATATGTGGCACGTTTCCTAACTCCAAATGAATTGAAAATGGCAGCCCTGCAAAGTTAGAAGAAAAAACAGAATTCGCACAGAAAAGCTTGAAGCAAGGACTTTACCCATTCAAACCTGATTTCCAATGAGTTCTGGTGCCGGAATGTAAAAGTGCCTCAAAGCAAAGTTGAAGCTAACTCAACAAGCTGTTTAGGCATATATGGCGTTCCTCTACAGACTTGCTCAGAGACGGCCCCCTTTTTGACCTTTTTCCAGCTGTAGTGCACAACTTTTGTTTCCTGACAGTGACCTTTCTTCCTTCAAGTTGAACTGGGAATGACTCAGATCTCCAAATTCACTTCTGTAAAATCCTACAGAAACTAGACTCAAAGACCTAATTTTAAATATAAAGCACATATTCCAGGTTTTGTGAGCTGCAAACCGTGGCCCTCCAAAGTTGGCAGACTGCTTTTTGCAAGATCACTGTTTTTGCATAACTTGGAGTTTTTTCAACTTTTCTCAACTCTAATCTGCACACATACAAAAACACATCAAAACGAACAAAGACAAACAAATAAAACACAAGAGATAAAGACGGTTGGGTGCCCAACAAGCGCTGATTTAGCGTCTTCAGCCAGACGGAGTTTCTTCTTTAGTCCACAGGGGGGTGATGCAGTGCAGAGGTTCTGCTCCTCTACATTGTGCTCTTGAAAGGCCTCATAATATGGTTTGAGGCGGTGTCCATTGACTTGAATGTTTCATTGGTCCTCAAGTTTTGGATGTCCACTGCACCTGAGAATAAACATTAGTGACAATAAAAGGACCAAACCATCTAGAGCGTAATTTCCAGGAAAAAGTTTGAGACGAGAGTTGAAGAGAAGGACTTTCTGTCCAACAGAAATCCTTTCGAGAGATCATTCGATCATGGAATGCCTTGGTCTTCTCTTTATAAACTCGAGAACTCTCATATGCATCATTGCGGATTTCCTCCAATTCATTCAATGAAGCTTTCTATGCACGCCAGCTGCGTCTATATCCATGTTGAATTGCTTAACTGCCCACCATGCACGATGCTCAAGCTCCACGGTAAATGACAAGGCTTACCATACACAACCGAAAAGAGGGACATTCCAATGGTGTCTGTAAGCAGTCCTATATGCCCACAAAGCATCATCAAGTCTTGAGCTCCAATCTTTCCTACTAGGGCCAACGGTCTTCTCCAAGATTTGCTTAATTTCACGGTTAGACTTCGGCTTGACCACTAGTTTGAGGATGATAAGGTGTTGCACCTTATGAGTGATGTTGTATTTCCGAAGGAGAGCCTCAAATGTTCTATTGCAAAAGTGGGATCCTCCATCGCTGATTATCGCTCTCGGTGTCCCAAATCTTGAAAAGATATGAGACTTAAGAAAATCTGAAACCACTTTAGAATCATTAGTTCGGGTGGCTTTAGCCTCCACCCACTTAGACACATAATCAACAGCGAGAAGAATGTAAAGATTACCATAAGATGAAGGAATGGTCCCATGAAATCAATGCCCAAAGGTCAAAAAGTTCAACGGTCAAAATGGGGGTTTGTGGCATTTGATTTCTAGGGCCCAAGTTACCTGTTCGTTGACAACGATCACATGATTGGCAAAAGATATAGGCATCTTTGAACAAGGTAAGCCAATAGAATCCACTCTCAAGAACTTTATGAGCTGTTCTTTTTGCTCCAAAATGTCCACCACATGCATATGAATGACAAAAGGTAAGAATAGAATGAAATTCAGAATCATAGGACACCTTCTTACCAATTGGTCTGCACAATACTTCCATAAATATGGGTCATCCCACACATATTGCTTGGAAGTTTTGATGAGTTTATCCTTCTGTGCTCGAGTGAAGTCATCCGGAATCAACTTGGAAGCTTTGTAGTTCACAATATCGGCGTACCAAGGACTTGCACTTTTCTGCCCATGTTGCTGAAGATCGATCGCCAGAACCGAGAGATCTTTCTGAATTTGTCGTGTGTTCAACATGAAAAGTTGCTCGTCTGGAAAGCTATCCTTCAATGGCAGGATGTCTTCCTCCTCTTTTGAAACATGAACGAGCCTACTTAAATGGTCAGCAACCACGTTCTCACTTCCTTTCTTGTCCTTGATGTCAAGATCAAATTCTTGGAGCAAAAGCATCCACCTAATCAAGCGCGGTTCGCTTCTTTCTTGGTAAGTAGGTACTTCAATGCTGCATGATCAGTAAATACAGTAACTTTAGTACCAATTAAATAAGAACGAACTTTTCTAAAGCAAAAACCACAGCAAGAGTTCTTTCTCCGTTGTGGAGTAATTCAATTGGGCATCATTGAGGTCCTGGATGCATAGTATATGACATGGGGAGTCTTTCCAACACGCTGCCCTAACACAGCTCCTACTGCATGATCAGATGCGTCACACACGAGTTCAAATGGAGGCTCCAATCCGGTGGTTGAATAATGGGTGCGGTAGAAAGGGTAGAAAGAAGCTCCTTCAATTTGTTGAATGCTACCACACACTCTTCATCAAACTCGAAGACGACATCCTTTTGAAGCAAGCGACACAATGGCCTAGCAATCTTTGAGAAGTCAAGGATAAACCTGCGATAAAAACCTGCATGTCCCAAGAAAAGAAGGACCTCCCTAACAGATGTAGGAAGGGGTAAAGAGCTAACAAGTTCTACTTAGATTTATCAACTTCTATTCCCTTTTCAGAAATTACAGCCCTAGACCAACAACCCTTGTCGTACCATAAAATGACATTTCTCCCAATTTAAAACCAAGTTAGTTTTTGACAACGTTTTAAACAAGGGTAAGATTGTCTAAACATGCATCAAAAGAATCTCCATAAACGAGAGAAGTCATCCATGAAAACTTCAATTATTTTCTCAACCATAAAGAGAAGAAGATACACATCTTTGAAATGTAGCAGGGGCATTACAAAGCCCAAAGGCATACGACGATATGCAAAAGTGCCGAACGGGCAAGTAAAGGTTGTCTTTTCTTGATCTTCAGGTGCTATAGCAATTGATTATATCCAGAATAACCATCAAGAAAACAATAATGAGAATGACCAGCTAACCTTTCAAGCTTTGATCGATGAACGGAAGAGGAAAGTGATCCTTTCGTGTGGTGGCATTAAGCTTGCGGTAATCAATACATACCCTCCAACCGGTTTGCACACGTGTAGGAATCAACTCATTAGCTTCATTCTTCACAAATGTTACTCCAGATCGTTTGGGAACTACTTGCACCGGGCTCACCCACTTGCTATCTGAGATAGGATATATGATACCCACATCAAGGAGTTTAAGGACCTCCTTTTTCACTACCTCCATCATGGGCGTGTTCATCGACGTTGTGACTCTCTAGTAGGCTTTGCATCCGCCTCCAATAAGATCCTATGCATGCATGTGGCCGGGTTTATTCCTTTGATGTCAGCGATGCTCCAACCAATGGCTGTTTTGTACTCTCTAAGCACACGGATCAGCTTATCTTCTTCAATTGCTGTGAGATTAGAGGCTATGATAACGGGCAGGTTCATTCTCTCAAAGATACGCGTATTTCAAGTGTTCAGGTAATGGTTTTAACTCCAATTTGGGTGCCTGAATCACAGAAGGAAGTACCTTTTCATTAGAGATCGGGAAGAGAAATATAAGAAGTATTATACTTACTTTGGAACTTGAGGTAATGACTCCAAAGATGCTGCTGCCTCATTGATTGCGTCCATGAAATTCACGGCCCTCTTAGGGTTATTTGGGAGTTCATGTTCAAATGCGTTAGCAATGACAGTTTCTAAGCATCCTCCTTCATAACTTCAAGAATTGCTGCGACAAAGTATCAATAATGTCGATGGAAAAACATGAATGAACATCACATGGATACTCATTGCATCAAAGACATTGAAGCTTATAATTTCTCCATCAAACTCCATGGTGAGTGTTCCTGCATACACATCAATTTTGGTGCGAGCAGTTCTCATGAAAGGCCGGCCTAGAAGTATAGGTGTAGATGAAGGAGATGATTTATCATCTTCCATTTGAAGCACATAAAAATCTGCCGGGAAGACAAGACCGTCAACTGCACTAAACATCTTCTACAACTCCTTCCGGATAAGCATTAGAACGGCAGCTAATTGAATAATAACACTGTATCTTCAAGCTCACCTAGATCTAGCGATGCATAAATGGAATATGGCATTACCTTAATTGATGCACCTAAATCTAACATGGCACGTTCAAATTTAGTGTTACCGATTGTACAAGGGATGGTGAAACTCCCGGGATCCTTACACTTTGGTGGCAGCTTTCTTGAAGAACCGCTGAGACATTCTCACTTACCGCAACGGTTTCATTCCCTTAGCCTCCTCTTGTTAGTGCAAAGCTCTTTCAAGAACTTGGCATATTTTGGAACTTGTTTGATCGCATCTAGCAAGGGTATATTCACTTGTACTGTTCGAATGTGTCTAAGATGTTTTTCTCAAGCTCCTTCGTTCTTTGAATTAGCAAACCTATGGGGGAAGGGAACAGAAGAAGAATTAGTAGTAGAAACGGAACTCACGGAGTTACCTTGGGATCTTCTGATTCTG
>WPAB01000178.1:0-49046 GCA_010134655.1 Fragaria nilgerrensis
TGTTTATGAGAGAACGGAAGATAGAGCATATTTGTTTCTGAATTTGAGCAGCCGAAGTAAAAGTCTGGGTTTAATCGGGTTTAGTCGTGGAGTTATATCCTGATAATTCGAGGAGTCCTCATACTACTTGGAGATATGATTTTTATTATTGTTATTTTAGTAAATTACAATAAAGTTACTAACTAAATTTCAGTTTACAAATACATCATTACATATTATCTTACATATTTAAGGACAAAATTAACAAATTAGGACAAATTAATGTCCACATGTCATCTGCTACTATAATTTTACCAGAATGCCCTTCACTACAAATTCTGCTGCTACTGTCGGCCAGAGATATGCTATGTGCTACTACCGATACCCAAGTGCTAATGCCAGTGCTATTGCAATTTTTCGGCAATTTTGATGCTACTTTTGGTGCTTTGTTATATTTTTTGCTACCGACTATGATGCTAGCCCGCTGCTACTACCGACTAGGACTCTGCTACTGTCCAAGCTGATGTGAGCATCCTGCTACTGCCAAAGCTGCTACTGTCCAAACAAAAGTGCAAAAAAAAAAAAACAAAGCTGCTAGCCTGCTACTGTCCAAACAACTTCAACAAAGACCTCCATCAACCAAATTCACGAACGACACCAATGTGGACACCTGGTGGATCCGCCACTCACTTGGCACCAGTAGCCGCCAGCCTCGACAAATCCCTTACTCCTAAAACACTTCACTGTCGCAAATCTCAAAAAATTAACAATTTGAACCTAAAATTGAGATTGAATGATGAAAACCCCAAATCAAAGAGAAACAAATCCCTAGAAATTGCGGAATTGATTGAAGGCTGAAACTTTACCTGATCAGATGAATTTGGGCTTCAAAGATTGGTCGGGCGATGACGGTGACGAAGATTAGGGCTGAGATTTCCTCCACTTCTCTCTCTTGCGTCGTCGTCGGGCATCGTCGACGTTGAGGTGCCAGGCTTTAGTCGTCGCCGTCGAGGAGCCGTTGCCGTCGTCATCATTGAGGAGCCACCGTTGTCGTTGTCATCAAGGAGCCGCCGCCATCATCATCATCGAGGAGCTGCCGCCGCCGTGGTCATCAAAGAGTCGCCATTGTTAACACAGAGGTGTCGAAGTTCCGCTAGGCCTAGGATGAGAGAGAGAGAGAGAGGGAGAGAGAGAGGATAAATTTTGCAGATTAGGGGGGAGGGGTTATGAAGAAGAGAATGACATGTAGAGTAATTGTTTTCAAAAATCTGAACATTTTGGTCTTTTACCATTAAAAACTCGGGTCAAGCCTATTACAACTTCGTTTTGGGCTTGGACTCTTGTCATAATCTGTAGAAGAAATATAAGAAGTGGGTTTTTTGTGTTTTTAAATTTGGTCATGTGCTACTATGTAATTTTCTCTTGTTATTTTAAGTTGGTATTAAAATAAAAAGAAAACATAATTCATTTATTATAATTTTATATTGTAATCATGGTTAGAGTTGGTTAAGAGAAAAGACACTTTGGTATTAGATTAGGTGGGTAGGCACAAAAGGGTGGTCGGCAAATCTGCTTCTTTCACCATCAGATGCAGTGTGCTCCTCACACATGAAGAAAAACTAGTGCTGGGCCCCACTCACATGCATGTCATAAAATATATAAATTGTAAAACAGTAAATGTAAATGTAAGAACATTAATAAAGAATAGGGTTTGAGATTTAACATTTTTAATTTTTTTAATGTAAGAATCGTATAAAAATATGTAAATGTAAGAATATAGTTTGAAAAAAAAAAACATCCTATAAGATGTAAAAATAGGAAAATATGTAACGATAAGTAAGAAATATATATAAATTTTTGGTGATGAAAGATAAAGTGTAAGACAAAGAGATAGCAAGAGAATCATCATCTTATTTATTGATAGGAGCCTTTTATATAAGGAATTACACAATACCAATATGGTAAGGATATGAATACATAGATCTAATCTAACCATATTGGCATAAGGCCAAGGCACATATAAAGAATATCTAGAAAGATACATAATATCCTAGAACACTCCCCCTTGTGCCGCGCGCTGATATGCCGATGGTGCTTATCTGTTGCCTCGTCAAAAACCCTGTGGGAGAAAAACTGAACCTTGATCGTAGGATAAAAAGAGCACAACGCACCCTTTACATCTGATAGTGACATGTATGCATGTGCTAGAATCCCTCTGAAGTTCGCACCTCCCCCTGATCTTTACATCAATCATAGGGCTCTTCCTGATTTTTACTAATCACAGAAGTTTCAACAACTTAGCATGTCAATGCTCTTTAACATGTCTTCAAATGTGGCATTGGGCAATGATTAACTAAATCATGTCGTATTGTCCTCAAATGATCTTTTACACTTAGATCTTGAGGAGAAAACCGCTTGTGAACTCAAAACATAAGTTCATGCAGGAAATCAGATTTCCATGCAGCATGACCTTCAGTTACTAGAATAGTTGTAACTTCCTCTACGAAATATATATGAACGAACCGTAAACGGTTTTGGAAACTAGACTCATTTAGCTTTCCAACCGTATATTACACACATTCTGGTTCGTCAGGAGCTATTCACAAGGTCCCATCGAAGTTGACTGTTTTGCCAAAATCAGATCCTCAGACAGATTCGTCCTACTTTACGAAAATGGCTATAACTCACTCAATATGACAGGTATGATTAAATGGTTGGTGTCCCTGGAAAGTAGACACATAGACCTTTCCAATGGTACTAATGTCACCATTTTTCAGTGAGTGAGATTTCCTGTAGGTCTCATGGAAGTTGACCTATGAAACTTGGCAGATTCTGATTTCGCTATTGATGTGTCTTTCTTATGTAGGGATAGAATAAGCATCAACCTTTCATACCATTAAGTATTGAAAAAGGAGTTACTGCCATTACATTGGCGTTACGTGGGTGCATAGCTACACTTAGGTTTACAACTTTTCTTAGCGAATGAGATGTCAAGTCTTTCGTATTGTGTTGAGTACATTGATGCGTCTTATTGTACTTAGATGGGAACATCATCTCTTAACACATATTTGTCATCTTGCTTTAGACAAAACAACGGATCTCTCTTTAGAGTAAAGATCTTGACTAATCATGGGAGTATATGTAGGCCTCACTAGTTATAGAGCGCCTAAGCCGATTGATGGAAAGTCATCATCAATACAGTCATCGAGTGCCTTATCGAGACCTTATCTTCCCAAGATCTTTTTTTTTGGATGTTGATATATATTGACATCCCTTGATCCATCAATAGTCCATGTAAATCCGGAATGAACACGCAAAGGCATAATTCATCATATCCCTTCCAAATCAAGTAGAATCCATATGCGTTTCAATACCTTTAGCAAACGCGTGCTCTTGTGGTCTTGAGCCACTTGATTCAGATGAATGAAGTTCGTTTAGATCTTCATGTATATCTCTGATCTCATAGAGATGTTATTATGACCACATTCATAGGCTGCATGTTCAGTTATTCAGAAACTACCAAACTAATAAAGTAGTGGAATGCAATGACATCCATTACGAGAGCATATCTCATTGTAGTCGATCCCAGTACGTGTTAGTGAGAGACCTTGCACCATAAGGTGAGTCTAAGCTCTTGTTCTCACTACGCTATCTAACAAATGCATAGTATAGGGTTTAGCTTGCGGTGTCGGCATTACCTGCCCAAGGACCTATCTCTTTGTTAATGCTGGATCGCATCTTTCCATTAGGCCAATCAACTAAGTTTATATCCATCAACGAAGTGTGGTTCGATAGTAGACTCATTATCCCACGTCCTCATGTACACTAGTGTAATACTATTAGAGAACTCTACATAGATTGGATTTGACATTGAGGCGTCCCCCAACGATAATCACAATTCAGACTTCATGAGACAAATTGAGTATCACTGATCAATGGATCAAGTTGTGCCAAACTCGCTTTCTTCCTAGTGTGAGAAAGTATCGAACCTAAGGGACTCCCTTATTTTGGGGAGCCAAACGGCCTTGTGACACCAATTTTGCCACTATATGGCGTCACCATATCACCATCTATGGTGATGGCGCCAAGACAAACTTCTTTTGGTCGCGCCATGTCCTCTTGATAGGACATCTATCCTTACAGACATATTTGCAGCATGTGATCTCGTCACTTTAACACTTTAAACATTTGGGATCAAGATGAGACTTAGTGGGGACAACCACGACAATTCACGTCGTTCCACTTGAACACTTGTGTTCTTATCTCCCCCTAACGGCGAGAATATTGTCTAATCAAAGTGACAATCCGCAATTTAGCGGTGAATGAGATCGCCTGACAAGGTTTTTACATATGCGGATTATAGGTGGAGGTTCATATCCAACCTAAACTTATTCATCTCAAATGACTCACCATTATACGCAGTGGCAATGCGATTTGACACCTAGAAATAACATCTAGTCGAGCTCAAGGATTGGAGATCTGTTTAAATCCTACGAGCTTAAGGGTTGCAATTTTATGTCAATCCTGGTATACAGTCACGAGCTGTAGTACAACAAAATTCAATGATGGTGGGTCGTAGATGAATAGTAAAGCTGCATGCCAATATTGCATAGCCCCAAAGCCTCGGATTGATCAAACACAATCGGTGATAGGTCGGGGTTGATCATACACAATCCGGACAAGGAAACAAGAGTGATCAAACACACTCTTGACCTACGAATAAAATTCCGAGATTTTTGGTACCTGCACGCACAAAATCCTAAGCATAGAATGGAGATGGAGAAGGGAGAAAATATTTTATCCCCTCGAGTTATTCCAAAGTAAATAACTGTAATATTAAAGCTCACTTACTAGTTTGCCAAATAAACTGCGTTTATAGGAGCTCTGATGAGTTTGAGTCGATTGCAGGCTTCGACCGAGGGTTGGGAACCTTTCTGGCTTTCCTTGGAAGACGAGCAATCTTGAAATCTTTGGTTTCTACTTCTACTTCGAATTTGAGGCTGAAAATTTGATAGAAGGAGCAGCTCTAGATGGGAAAGCTGTTTTCAAAATTCAGGTTGATCGGAGCAAGGGAAGGTGGTGAACCGGTGATCCGTAGCGGCGGCGGTCTGAAATCTTCTGGCGGCCGGTCGGAGACTTTACGGCCGGTTCCCAGGGTGAGTCTGGCGGCATTGGATCCGGGACGGAGAGAGCTTTCTGGGGATATAAAATTCCGGCGGATGGCAGTCAGAATTTTGGTCGAAAATCGGAAAAAACAAGGCTGCCGGATTTTAGAGTTTTGGAATACAAATGGTGAGCTATTGGCTTTAGGGTTAGAATAAAGTGCATGATACCGTGATGAAGGATAAAGTGTAAAGGCAAAGAGATAGCAAGAGAATCATCATCTTATTCATTGATAGAAGTCATTTATATAAGGAATTACACAATACCAATATGGTAAGGATATGAATACATAGATCTAATATAACTACATATCCTATTGGCATAAGGCCAATGCACACATAAAGAATATCTAGAAAGATACAGAATATCCTAGAACATTTGGGAATTTTATCTATACTTGTTACCTCTTTTGCATTTGAAATAGTGTATGTTTTTAAGTATTGTCGAGAAATAAAATATTAATTCCAATAAGTCATATTGTTTATTTAATTACTATATTTTACAACTAAAATCATTATTTACACTTAAAAACGTTTTTTTAAAAATTCAATAAACATTTATTGCCACGTGGCAGCAATCTCACATTTCAGACGGGTGGAAACTGCTGCTTAGTCATAGTAACCCAGAGTGATCCAGGTCACTTAAGTAACTCAAGTCACTGTATTCAATCTAACCCAACAGGTGAACTTGCTCTTAGAATCAAGCCAACTAGCTTGCCCTGTGTATGGATTTTGAAGGTTCACTAGCTACCTTTGTGCGCCACTACGTTTGCAACTCGAGGTGTGAAGGAGAAAGATACATTCTCATGTCATCTAGGAATTTTCCATGTTCGAGATTAAGGTAATCTAGTTTGGATTATGCAGTTTCGAAAATCATTTGTTTTCAGCCACGATGGGATTCTAGTTCAACTTGCTTTGCAGAAGTAATACATGATAGATGGTCCTTGACTATCTCGGACTCTCGGAGGACACCTCCCACACCTCCCTCTGAATCATCAGGCGTGTATGACTAACTGCATTTTTTTGGTCAAAAACAAAAGATAAACATGAGACATTTCCAAGAAGTCACCCATCTTGTACTACTCACCTAAGCAATCTTAACTTCATAATTCTAATGGGATCTGATGCATTATTACTGGTATAATCATATCCATTACCTTGTGTTGAGATATAAATCTCACATCGGAAATATAAGACATTGCATGTGAGTTTATGAGGGTTTGGGTCACCTCCATCTATTGCCAATTAGTTTTGGATGTGAACCCAAGACTACTTTATCGTGTTATTAAAGCAGGTTACTCACGTCCATGAGTGAATGTGTAATGGCCACATGGACTCCACGTCACCCAAAAGTTGTCCACGTGTATGGCTTGAAAATTCGTCACACGTGTTGGGAGGGGGGGCATGTTGAGATATAAATCCCACATCGGGAAAATGAGACATTTCCTGTGAGTTTATAAGGGTTTGAGTCACTCTATCCATTGTCAATTAGTTTTAGATGTAAACTCCAGACTACTTCATTACCTTGGCTTCTTGGAGCACCCTAAACTGGATGCGCAGAGTCGCTGGTTATGCAGATAATCAAGGATGGACTGGAGGCCAATCCCACCATTGGGGCGGCCCAGCCTCAACTTCTGCTGGTCTGGGTTTAGGGCTACCTTCAATCCAAAACTTGTTTGCCAATGTGATGAGCCCACTCTCTCTACTTGGGAAGAGGATTGCAGCGAACTTGGTGACCAGGTCCGCCAATCCTTGTGTGGCAGTCGTGGCAGTTTTTCGACTGCTTCCTCGTCTTCGCAGGTGGCGGTGCCGGAGGCGATTACCGACAAGAAATAATTTGGTGTAGTATAGACCATAGAAAGCGCATAAAGCATTGACATGCTAAGGTCCCTACAGTGGATCATGTTAATCTTGGTTTCGAGCTCGAGTAAGCTCCGAAGACTGCGAATGGCATTCTACCTCTAGATAAGAAGAATAAGAAGAAAACTTGGCACCTAAGAAACTGCAAATTGTTTGGATACCAGAAAGTAGAAGAAGCAGCAACTTAAACCTATATATGTTGTAGAACTTGGTAGCTGAGGAGTTAGTTGATGGTTCATCTTCTGAGGTGATGATGCTAGAGACACACTGGTAGTGCCTCTGAGTAGAATTCTCGCATGTCACTTGATAAGTTAAGGAAAGTGCTTGAGTCTGCTCCAATTCCTTGGTTTTCTTTGTTTTCATTACGTATTAGTTGCATGTTTTGTTGCCTATCTATTGCTTATGTTGGTTTTAGACCGTTTAGAGCTTCATACAGATGATTCAATTTAGTGGCAGCCTTCTTAAAATAAGCTATTTGTATGTAACTGTTTGCTCAAAAATGGTCTCGGCCGAAAAAAGAGGCCGAGGGTCTTGAAAACAATCGTCTTCTAAGTGCGCGAGCGTGCCAACTCGCGGCCTGGTGGCTAAGCGAGGTTTTTGATAAATATTTTGCGCCTGATCTGACTTCTTCCAAGCGATTGTAGGCCGAGGAAGGAACCGTCTTGGCCTTTAGGTTCTCTTGCCTTTGTTGCAAGGACTTTCGGCGTTTTCACCGATGTTGCTTCTTTTTGTTTTTTGAAATATAAATTTACAAGAAATAAAGTGTGAAAATTAATAAAACGAAAATCTAATTTGCATGAAATTTAAATAGAATGAAATGGCTAGAAATATAGAGTGCAGAAATTAAAGAGCGGAAAGTAAAAGAACATGAATCTAAAGACGAAAATTTAAATTGCATGAAACGTAAATTGCAAGAAATTAAAGTGCATGAATTTAAAAAACGCGGAAGAGAAATTGTATGAAAATAAAGTGCGGAATGTAAAGAAAGCGATAAAGTGCGGAATGTAAAGAAAGCGAATAAAAAGAAGAAGAGAACTATGCTAGAACATGGATAAAAAGATTGATATTGTAGAGAATTCGTAGAGAATTTGATATAGTTTGTATTGAAGTGTTGTTTGTGTTGGTTGGGGACCCTTTACAATGAGGTTGAGGGTCGAATATATACAATTACAAATGCACAATAAAGGAAAAAGAATACAATTAAATATTTAAATTTCGGTCTTAATGACCGGAATTAAGATTTTACTCCATATTGCTCATTCCTTAATCACACCATATTTACTTTCTTCTTGAAGCATCGTTAGAACTTATTGTCTCTTGATCATGAAATATTGTCATCAATGCCTTCAAACGCAACTACATCTCGGTTATTTCCTTCCTCGATTATATATCGGCAATTATGATAAATCGCTGTCATTTCCTTCCTCAATTATATATCGGCAATTATGATGAATCTCTGTTATTGTCTTCCCTCATAATTTTTCTCTGAAGGTTAATATCTAATAGAATTTCATAATAAAATTCTATTGAGATATTGCTAATAAAGCACCAAAATTTCTTTATCAATCGGCCAATATTTCAAGGTCCGATTTACCAAAATTGGGTACAAACACCTATGCAATTTTAGTAGATTGACACCCAATAAAAAAGAAGAAGAAAAAGATCTGATATAGCCATAAGAAGAATGCTTGATATTCTTGATCCTTACCTAGACAATTGATGGAAATTATTCTTGTTTAACTCTCGGTTCTACTTAATTAGTTGTATATCAATTGAGGTCCGCAGTCGACTGATATTATCGCTACATAAGAATTAGATAAGATTAGTTGGAAATCTCTTGTATTAGGTGTAAGATGAGCCCATTTACAATGGAGACTCATGTTATTTTGTTATTTCTTATTAACGTTTAGTTTATTGGTAGTGAGTATGTAATCTGATGTATACGACTTCTGACCATGAATAAGTAAGAAAATTATCTATTGATTCCAAAAAAAAAAAGTATGCTTGAATTAAAGACTCATTTCTTGGTCTATGACCTCCTCAAACACAAGGGCGTTGATCATTTCTATATCTTGACTCGATAAAAAAAATGTAACTCAAATCTTTCAAGCTTGAACAGATAGCTTCAACAGATTTGAAAGATTCATTAGCATGTTCTCTTAGAAGAAATCAACAATATATCCACCACAAGATATATATCCAAACAATATTCTTATAGTTATGGCTGGCCAAACAAAGAATTAATAAAGGGTCACATTCACTTATTTGGCAGACTAAGAAGTCGTGCAAACAAGATTGGGCTGAGAGCATTGATACCTACAAGTCATATGTAGTAACTTATGTTAGTTTAGACTGGAATCATATATTAACAACACTACAGTAGTATATCATAATCATCTATTAGGTACAAATAAATTCTCATCTATTTGGAGTGATTAATTAGATTCTTTCTATTATCAGAAACATAATAACAAGTTGGTTGTACCATGAAACAAAATATACAGATGTGGGCGACCTCATTATGCACTCACAAACAGCTACGCATGCACTTATCAACAAAGACTGATGATTGTAAATTCAGCTCAACAGATATGAGGGATGTGATATTAGTGATAAACTCCTGCATATATGCCTATTTGTTTGATTCAAATGTAAATGCACTAATACTATCAGTTAGTTGTTCACATTAATCCAGTGTACTTCATCTACAATGTTAATAGAATGCTTCAGCTGGTTTGGGCAATATTTGTTATGATATCCAGATCAAAATAAATAAAATAGTAATAAAATAATATGAAAGGTTTCATGATCGAGGTACATAAGTTACATGAGTTACACAAAGGTTACATGAGTTACACAAGGGACATGGATGGTTTTGGAGTTATGGTCAAGACATGAGTTACAGGAATATTCATGAAGCACCATTTATTGGGAGAGCACTAATGAGAGGTCTAGATGGTTCCTCATTAGCCTATAAAGGAAGAGGTCATTCCCTCATTCCATGCATCTCATCCATCTCAAGCATCTCTTCCAAGAGAGAAACATCCATCTTCCAAGTAGAGAAGAGTGTCCACTCCAAGTTGTGAGTGTAGAGTAGTTGGTAGCAAAACAAGTGTGAGAGATGGTTTCCTTCAAGTGTTGTTCTTGAAGTTGTGTATCTCTTGTGTACCCAATATTTTTATAGTGGAAGTTCTTATTGTTGCTGCCCTGTAGACGTATGCACATTGCCGAACCACGATATATCCGGTATTCCCATTCCTCTACTCTTTTACATCTTTGCATATTTATCCTTTGTGTGGTTTGAGTTGTTACTTCCATTATATTATATTTCCCAACAGTGTTATAAGTGAGTTGAAAGTTCTTGTTATATTTCCCAGTTCGTAGGGCGTGGGCGTTAAAATGGAAGGGTTCGAGATCGAAGGCAAGGAGCACATGGTTTGCAAGTTAAAGAAAAGTTTGTATGGGCTGAAGCAAGTGCCAAGGCAATGGTACAAGAAATTTGACTCATTCATGGTGGGTCATGGATACAAAAGAAGTGATGCAGACCCATGTGTGTACATTCAGCGGTTCACTGGAGGTAAATTCATAATTTTGTTTGCTTTATGTTGATGATATGTTGATAGTGGGGCAAGACGTTTCTATAATCCGCAAATTGAAGGCAGATTTATCAATGTCTTTTGGTATGAAAGACTTAGGTCCAGCTAAACAGATTTTGGGCATGGAGATTACCCGTGACAGGAAGGCAAATAAATTATGGTTGTCACAGGAGATGTATGTTGAACGGGTGCTTGAAAGGTTCAACATGAAAGAAGCCAAGTCAGTGAGCTCACCTCTAAGTAATCACTTCAAGTTAAGCAAATTCTTATGCCCAACTACACAAGAGGAGAAAGAAAAGATGACAGGTATCCCTTACTCATCAATTGTTGGTGTATGCCAAGGTATGTACTCGTCCAGATATTGCTCATGTAGTTGGAGTTGTTAGTAGATATTTATCCAACCCTGACAGAGAGCATTGGGAAGCTGTTTAGTGGATACTCAAATATTTGAGGGGCACCTCAAAGTTGTGCTTGTCTTTTGGTGGATCCGAACCCGTTTTAGAGGGTTTCACATATGCAGATTTAGATGGGGACCTTGATCACAGAATGTCCACTTCTGGGTACTTATTTACATTTTTTAAGGGAGCTGTTTCATGGTAGTCCAAGTTACAAAAGTGTGCTACCTTATCCACAATTGAGTCCGAGTACATAGCGGCAAACAAAACAGGCAAGGAAATGATATGACTGCAAAGGTTTATTCAAGAGTTAGGTGTGAAGCAAGAAAGGTACATGGTACATTGTGATAGTCAGAGTGCTATTCACTTGAGTAAAAATTCAGTTTATCACCCTCGCACTAAGCACATTGATCTACATTATCATTGGATACGAGATTTTGTGTCAAAGAAGTTTTTACAATTGAGGAAAATTTACACTAACAAGAACACTTCTGATATGTTGACTAAAGTTGTGCCACAACAGAAGTTGGAATACTGCAGCATGTCCGTTGGGATAGACTTCAAGTAGAAGTCTTGCAGCGTATTTCCCCAGGTTGGTCTGGAGGGGGAGATTGTTATGATATCCAGACCAAAATAAATAAAATAGTAATGAAAATAATAGGAAATGTTTCATGAGTTACATGAGTTACATAAAGGTTACAGGAGTTACATGAGTTACACAAGGGACATGGATGATTTTGGAGTTATGGTCAAGACATGAGTTACATGAATATTCATGAAGCACCATTTATTGGGAGAGTACTAATCAGAGGTCTAGATGGTTCCTCCTTAGCCTATATAAGGAGAGGTCATTCCCTCATTCCATGCATCTCATCCATCTCAAGCATCTCTTCTAAGAGAGATACATCCATCTTCCAAGTAGAGAAGAGTGTCCACTCCAAGTTGTGAGTGTAGAGTAGTTGGTAGCAAAACAAGTGTGAGAGATGGTTTCCTTTAAGTGTTGTTCTTGAAGTTGTGTATCTCTTGTGTGCTCATTATTCTTATAGTGGAAGTTCTTATTGTTGCTGCCCCGTGGACGTATGCACATTACCGAACCACGTTATATCTGGTGTTCCCATTCCTCTACTCTTTTACGTCCTTGCATATTATCATATTTGTATGGTTTGAGTTGTTATTTCCATTATATTATATTTCCCAACAATATCTTCTAAGATTTTCTCTTTTCCAAGTACTTACTTGGATCTGATATTTTCTTTTCATGCACAAATTGTGCATTGAAGAATGAAGAAGGATATACAAGGTCTGAAAACATTTAGAGAACACACAGCAATAGTGTAAGCAACAGAACTCAGAGCGCCTTCTATCACAGTGGTTTACACAAATTAGTCTTGCACATCAACCCAGAGGACGCTGGGCGAACACTCAACAGAGAATTAGGTGTTTACAGGACTAGGGTTCTTAGTGTAAGAGAGTACTAGAGACTAGAGAGACGAGTCAGTTCATTTTGCAAGCTCGACATACTGTTATCCTAATCAAGCGAGAGCAAAAGCATGAGCTAAATATACTACGAGGTTTGTAAGAGCCAATTTACTAAAATGAATTGTAAGATTATATTTCTGAAGAACTTTACACTAGGATCAGTATACAAAAATTTCTTGAGAAGGGTTTAAAGCTCCCTTAAGCAGAGGCAACAGTAGTAACATCTTTGTTTGATCGGTTGTACTTCATGTGACTCTTGACAAGCTGACCGGCCGCAATAGCAGACATGAGAGATAGTTCTCCAGCTAGAACAGAACCAGCTATAACACTGGCCAATTGCCTTGCGTTTGTTCCTGGTGCTTCTCTGTTAGCACCCTTCACTCCAAGCAAGTTCAAACAAGCCGACTGCGATGCAAGTTGTGTACCTCCTCCAACTGTACCAACCTCAATGGAAGGCATGGTCACTGAGACGTGAAGGTCCTTTCCATCATTAATTGCTTCCATCATGGTGATACAATGAGAACTTTCGATGTTCTGAGCAGGATCTTGGCCAGTAGCTAGATAGACTGCTGAAACAATGTTACTGGCATGCGCATTAAAACCACCAAGAGCACCAGCAACTGCAGAGCCTGTAAGGTTCTTGAGCATGTTAAGCTCCACCAAGGCTGCCACGTTTGTTTTCAACACCTTCGTGACTATGTCTCCCTTGATAACGGCCTCACAAACCACAGATTTGCCACGACCTTCGATCCAGTTAACAGCAGCAGGCTTCTTGTCTGAGCAGTAGTTACCAGAAATACCAATGACATCCATGTCAGGGAAGTCATTCTGGAGGAAATCGAGAACGTTTTGAACACCTTTAGAGACCATGTTCATCCCCATAGCATCACCTGTGCTGCAGGTGAATCTCATGTAAAGGTTCTTCCCCGCAACAGCACACTTGACAGTCTGAAGTCTACCAAATCTGCTTGATTTATTGAACACCATGGAAATGGTTTCGTAATTGGCAGGGTCTTCCATGAAAAACTTCAACTCAGCGGCTCTTTTTGCAGAGTTGAATCTGACAACAGGTGCTCTGGTCATTCCGTCCTTCAACAGCACACTGGAAGCACCACCAGACAAGTTAATAGCTTTGCAGCCACGGTTGGTACTAGCCACCAAGCAACCCTCAGTTGTGGCCATGGGAACTGAGAACTCTCTTCCATCGAGCATAAGAGGCCCAGCAATCCCAACAGGAATGGTGATATACCCAACTGGCATCTCACAGCATTGACCCAAAATGGATTCATAATCAAAGCCCTCCAAAGGCAAACCCTCAAGAGACTTGCCTGTAACTCTCTGTAAAGCCTCGCGCCTAATAGAAGCTGCCCTCTTGCAATCACCGAGCTTTGATTCCAGTGAGTATGAAGGAATGGTTCCGGCCACCACAGCCTTGATGATCTCTTCGTCCTCTTCAGTTGGTGGTGGGGTCTCGATCATTGCCTTCTCTTCAAACACTTTAGGGGCAGCCTTAGGTGGAGCAATTGGAGCAATCTTGGGAATTGAACAATCAAGGGCCTGGCCGCAAGGGACTTTGCGAGCATCCTCCTTGAGCATAATCTCATCTTCGTCATCATCGGCAGCCCAGATGTCATTACTGGGCTGGAGAAAGAGAGACTGAACAAAATCGAAGCCGAAGAAGCCGAGGAGGTAGATGAAAGAGGCTACAAGAGCAAGGATGGCAACAACCTCAGAGAGATCAATCATGTGAAGAGGGGTGTTGGTACGGATCTTCTCACGCCAGCTGGTGAGCAAGAAGTAGACAACGGAGAAGAAGAGGGTGAAAAACACAGCGTTGGTTATGTAAAGAGGCAGAGACATGGCGTCTGAGGGCTTGACGACCTCATCGTCGACAAACTTGACTTTCATTTTCATGGGCTTTCCTCCGTGCTCCATTTGGATGTGTGAGATCGATGCTAAACAAGCAAGCAGGTGGTGATCAGAGGAGAGGAGTGAGGAAGCTAAGCTAGGCTAGAAGTATGTGTTGGTTTGAGGGTCAAGTGTTTGGGGTTGCAATATATATAGTGCTGTGCGGGTTGGCTGTAGGAAGGTGCCTCGAGGGTGATCAGTCTAGAGTTGCAGGCACTATTATATTTGGGTCAAAGCACGTTTTGAACATTCAACACACACTATAGTCAAATGAACACACCCCCAATAAACTATTGTGTGTCTCCTTCCTCGTTCCTTCTCACTCTCGTAGTACATTATTGTTTATTTATTTTTTATCTTCTTCTGACTAAAATAAAACACTCAAATATCAACCGACCTATTGTTGTAGCAATTAAGTGATACATTTTAAACAAATGTTAGATTGCTCTGCTTGCCCCAAAAGTTTGTCCGCGTTGTCTTTTCTTCCCAAGAAGTTCTGATATACAGCCACACATCAACTCAAAGCATACAATAAAACTTCTTTGTCTTATGGAATGATGTAAATTGTAGTTATACATATAGTTGTATAAATCAACCAAACAGAGAAGGAGGTTCTCCATTTTTGTTTAAATAAGACTGCTAATATCTTACATATATGGTAGTTTATGGTAGTTTTACGTACGTATTACAAGCACAAGTTCATATACATATCATAATGTATACCTAGAAGAATACTAGCTAGCTAATATGAAGGCATAAGGATAGTTGGCAATTCTTTATCCTGCAAAACACATTGAGATATTGACATCTGAACAAGAACAAGTGTCACTAACATCCCTTATGGTTTCAGACAAGACATGCATTTGCATATCACTGTTTTTCACAGAGGCTAGTACTGAGTCTTCTGCTGTCCTGATTTTCAAAGAACCTGTTATATTAGTTTATTAGGTCTTTGTTGTTTTTCAAATTTAAATGGACAACTGAGTTTGTGGGAAATGCCTTGGCGCTCAAACCAGTCTAAGGGTTGAGATCTTTTGTTATGCCAACCCGTGACCAAATGGTTTGATGTTCAAGGCTCCAGCTTGGATTTTATGATACATTATCCAATACAAAGCTGGTCCCTGTGTGATTCAAAGACCAGTCGCTATCGGATGTGTCAAGGTCCACTAATGGACTGAGTAAGAGGGTTTGAAACCTCTTTGCTCTCTGTTTTGAATCGTTCATGTTTTAGGAAAGGTTCCTTTGTCTTATTGGGATTGCTTGTGCCATCTCTTTGTTTGGACACATCACTTTCAGTATGGGAGTCAAACACTTCTGTCCAAACTTTTCTGAAACATGTTGAGGTCAGCTTATAGCATCTTTGATGCCTTGTCTGCCTATATATATCTATAGCTTTGGTTTTGCTCAATGGTTGTAAAAAACTGCCTTATTACGTTTTTTTTTTGTTGAGTCTAGTTTAGCTTGCACTGTTCATGCTGCTCTAAGTCTTCTTCTTGACTGTAAACCTTAGAGCTTGAACTCAAAACTTCTTTCATCAACTCATATCATGTTGCATACCATGAAGGATGTGTAGTGCAACCAACCCAAGAAGCATTCAAGGTTGAATCTGCTAGTGGTTAGCTAAATTCACGAACAAGGCTTCTGAAAGTGTTCCATGTTGTAAGAGCTTAGAAACAAGAGAGGGAATAGGTCTACACTAGTTCTAGACTAGGAAAGATAGTAATGTGGTAGTGCATCACTAGAACTATTATTCTTGTAAGAAGTTATTTCAACTTAGTGAAAAGTTTTCTCTCTCAAGAGTTAGAGACAAGCATTTTTTCTCCCTGCATTTAGAGTTTCTGCGAGTAAAAAACATCCTTGTGTTGTTCTTTATTTGCTGTAATTTACTTTCTGCAAACTCGTATCTTGTGAATTTGGGATAGCACAAGTAATTGTTATCCTCGGATACAGAAGTCAACGAAAATTTAAAAAAGGCCTATTCACCCCCCCTCTAGGACCTTTAAGTGGTACTAGAGCAGTTCCTAGCGTTTGCTAGTGAGATCCTCGGGTTTTAAAATGGGTGATAGAGGCACTTCCGTGAATTGTCCTCCACTGTTTGAGGGAAGAAACTTTCCACAATGAAAAATCATGATGACCGCATTCTTTATTTCCCAAGATGATGGGAAACAATGGATGATGGTTGAGGATGGTTGGTCAGCTCCAAAAACGGACCTCGATCTTGGCAGGTGCAAATGTACCGAAGCCTAGATCTGAGTGGACCGACTCAGAAAAAATTGTTGCCCGGATGAATGTCAAAACTCTCAATAGTTTGTACTCGGCTCTTTCTGAGGGTGAGCGCAAACGGATCATTACCTGTGTCTCAGCCAAACAGGCTTGGGAAGTGTAGCTAACAACCTACGAAGGTAGTGAGCAAGTGAGAGAACAGATGCTCCAAGATCTTTTGTTAGATTTTGATGAATTGAAAATGTCTGAAAGTGAGTTTTATAGTCGTATTTTGAACATAACAAATCAGTGTGCCGGTCTTGACTCTCCTTTAGAACAATCTAGGATTGTCAGAAAACTTCTTAGAGGTCTTCCCCCTAGTTTTGAGAATAAGAGAGTAGCCATACAAGAATCCAAGGATTTGAGAACTTATTCTTTAGAAGAGCTAGTAGGAACCTGAAAACCTATGAAGCCCATAAGAAGGGTTTGATGAAAGAGAAACTCATTGCCCTCTCTCCCGTCAAGGAAACTGAGTCAAGCCTTCAGATTAAGATTCCTGAGGATATTGAATACAGTCTAGAAGAGTGTGCCCTCCTTACAAAACAGTTTGAGAACTTTCTCAAGAAAAGGAGGAAACCGTTTTCCTCGAACCGGGGTTTTGGAAAACCTAGATTTGGTGAGACGTCACAAGATAGAGGTCATGATAGATATCCTAGGAATTCTCGTGCTGAGCCCTCTCAGGATAGAGGTCAAGATAGAATTCTTGTTAATGATGCTCTTGTTTGCAAGAATGATGGGTGTGTTTTGTCTGAGCAGGTATCTGAACAAGAAGCTGAACGTACCTCATTCGAAACCAAGTCTGATCAAGGAGATGATGACTCAGGGATGGATGATGTCACAGATCTTCCAGGATCTGGGAAGGATGCTATGCTTGTCATTCAGCCAATTCACAGAAGTGGCAAAAGACAAGTTCAGAAGGACCATGATCTATCCCATGTAATTGGGGATGTGTCTGAGCCTAGGAAGACCAGGAGTAAGACTGGTCGGTTGGTGAGCAATTTCTCAGTGTTTAAATATTTTGTTGTTATGCATAAAGATGACATCAACACCATTACATATTTTGGCTTTGTTTCTATAATAGAGTCAAAGAATGTGAAAGGAGCCTTGCTTGATGCTGATTGGATCAGTGCCATGCAAGACGAGTTGAACTAGTTTGAAAGAAGCAATGTTTGGCATTTAGTGTCTAGGCCTAAGGACAAAAATGTCATAGGAACCAAATGGGTGTTCAAAAACAAAACTGATGAAAAATGCATTATCACCCGAAACAAGGCAAGACTTGTTGTGCAAGGGTATTCTCAAATAGAAAGTCTAGATTTTGATGAGACCTTTGCTCCTGTAGCTAGACTTGAGTCAGTTTGTCTTCTACTTGCTGTTGCTTGCTATTTGAAATTTACCTTGTATCAAATGGATGTGAAAAGTGTTTTTCTAAATGGTATTCTCAAAGAGGAAGTGTATGTGGAACAACCCCCAGGATTCCAGAGTCTTACCCATCCTAACCATGTCTATAGGTTAGATAAGGCCCTCTATGGTCTTAAGCAAGCCCCTAGGGCTTGGTATGAGAGATTGTCGAATCACCTTGTTGACCATGGGTATGTGCGAGGCTCAGTTGACAAAACAATGTTTGTCAAATGTACTTCAGAGCACATTATCATTGCTCAGATATATGTTAATGACATAGTGTTTGGGTCTACTTCTCCATCCTTGGTACATGAGTTTACTGAGCTCATGAAGAAAGAATTTGAAATTAGTCTATATGGTAAGTTAAGCTACTTTTTAGGTCTTCAGGTTGTGCAAAGTCGAAATGATCTGTTTATCTGTCAATCTAAGTATGCACAGGACCTTGTTAAGAAGTTTGGAATGTAAACGGCCACTGCCTTCCCCACTCCCATGAGCACGAGTTGTAAGATCAGTGTTGACCTGTCTGGTATTAATGTGGACCAAACTAATTATAGAAGTATGATTGGTAGTCTTATGTATTTGACTGCTAGTAGACCAGATATTGCTTATAGTGTTGGTGTGTGTGCTCGTTATCAAGCTAATCCCAAACAATCTCATGTCAAAGCAGTAAAGCGCATAATTCAGTATGTTGTTAGGACTCTTGATCATGGAATTAAGTACACTTTTGACACCAATGTTGGGATTGCAGGATTCACTGACTCTGATTGGGCTGGAGATGCAAATGACAGAAAAAGCACTTCTGGTGGTTGCTTCTTTGTAGGCAACAATCTTGTTTCATGGCACAGCAAGAAGCAAAATTGCACCTCTCTCTCTACTGCTCAAGCTGAGTATGTAGCAGCTGGAAGTTGTTGCACACAACTCATGTGGATGAAGCAGATGCTTGCAGACTATGGCTTCCAGCAAGGTACGTTATCGCTTGCAGACTATGGCTTCCAGCAAGGTACGTTATCTCTTTTATGTGATAATACCTCTGCCATAAACATCTCAAAGAATCCAGTGCTGCATTCTAGGACCAAGCATATAGAAATAAGATATCATTTCATTCGTGGCTTGGTTGAAGAGAAATTGCTTGAGCTTACTTTCATTCCAACTGAAAAGCAATTGGCTGATTTGTTCACTAAACCTCTTGACAATGCTAGGCATTTGAGTCTGTGCAAGGCTATTGGGTTGTGTAACAACAAAGCAAATGCTTCCCCTGCTAGTGTGTGTGTTTTGATGGTGTACATATGTTCTGAAAAAATCAAATTTTTTTTTTCTTTTTCCAGTTCTTCTTTACAGGTTCAGGTTAGAGGACCTTCATGGTATCCTTAGTCAGTTTCTGAACTTGACCTAAGTGAGTTTTTGTCTTTCATTTCCTTGGTTTAGTCTTACTTTTCACATAGGTGTGTGCACATGTTCTGATGATGTTGTATGTGGTCTGACTTTTATTGCAAATCTACAGTCCCTTTTGTTCACTCTTAATGATCATTTTGGCTGCACTAAAACATGGGCTATATACTTGAGATGAGAGTTCATACTGAGGGGGAGTTTGCATACCAAACTAATCTCAAAGTAAACATTCCTTGGTTGTGGTGAACAATACAAGGTGGGCAGAAACGAGGTTGGTTTGAAGATTAAGGTTCAAGGAACTCAATGATCTAGGCTAATCTCAAAGTACACATTCTTTGGTCGTGATGAACGATATAAGGGTGGGTAGAAACGAGATTGATTTAGCATTAGGAAGTCTGGTTCGAACAAGTTGCAAAAAAAAAAAACTAAATGAGAATCACAAATGACTTCTTGAATTAGCTAATCCTCCACTTGCCATGTTATGCAGTGGGGATTTCTGAGATGCATTCTATCCTTCGATGGGTTCGGATGATGTGTCCATATGAGTGTCCTTGTTACACATATTGTCCAAGGTCAACTGATCTTGTGAGGCAATGACAACCTATGAGGATGATTTCTCAATTGAGGCTGTGATCTTAATGTTGGACAAAATGAACTCACAACTAAAAGTAGCCTTTGGACCCTAAAATCAACTCCTGGAGAAATAAGGATGGAAGGAACAAATGATATCTAAGTATGACTTGGCTCCATTGAAAAAAAATATATATATATACTCAGTTGATGCTCTCAAGTTTAACAAGCACCATGTGACATTATCTCACTTACACATTCACTCTAAAGTGCTGCATATAAAAATAGAGACCATTAGGACTTGTCACTATCACAAACCTATGTGATTTGCTTTTGTTTGATCAAGGTTTGTTTGTTTGTTATGATGTGTCACCTTATGAGTCTATGCTTAAACTGACTTCAAAAATCAAGGATGCAAGTTGAATGGTCATTTTCCTTAAGCTTGTTTGTGTAGTCTTTTTCTCTAAGAGTGTTACTCAGAAACAAACAATTTTTCGCTTTATCTTATGCATACTCTAAGGGGGAGTATAGACTTGAGTGTTTTCTTTTTCATGGCTTCTTATTCGTTTGTGCATGTGTACTTACGTGGTAACTTTCTTGATTCCCATTGGCTGTTTTGAGCGGTTTGTTTTGTCACGTTCTCAAACATCATCATTGCATGGGTTTGGTTATTTAAGTATTATAGTCGTTTTGAGTAGTTGGGATTAGTGGGGTTGACGGTTTTCGAGACACTCTGATCGTGTCCAACGCTTTCGCCTTCTCATTAACCGGTCTTTCTCTCTTCTTCTTTTTTTCTTTTTGAAACCCACTCACTCTCCTCTCATCTTCTTCTCTGCTCTGAGTTTCATCTTCCCCCAATCCAAAGCTCTCTTTGTCAACAAAAATGTCAAACACACATGTTGGACCAAATTTCGTCAATCTTGGCCCCTAAATTTGCTTCCCATTCAGGCTGAAGTGTCTTTCCTTGGAGGTCAATCTCTTCAGCTTTCTGCTACCCCTGGAGGTCCCTCCATAGCAGAAAAGTTTGAAGCTTTGAGAGACCCAGTTCCTTCTGCTGCTTTGGGTAAGAGGCCTCACTCTTCCTCCGGTGAAAATCCGGTCAAGGTCCCCAAGACAGCCTCTTCTAGTGGTGGTGGACCGTCGTCTGTTGTTCCCTCTCCTCCGCCGTCTCCGGCTCGGTCCCCTCCTCACTCCACATGGACAGAGGTGTTTGTCTCTGTCCCAAAGCCTAAATCCAAGCGTTGCACCTCCAAACGTAGGGTTACCAGATCCACCTCGACTCCTCCGGCTCCCACAACGCCAACTGGCGCTCCAGCTCCGGCTAAGGCCTCACCTGAGGTCTCTGCCTCTGGGTCTCCGGTGTCCAAGCCCTCCTCTGGCCCTAAGCCCTCTCGTATTGGGTCCTCGGCATTCTGTAGACAAGGGCAAGGCTCCCCAGTCCACCATGCCTCCTAAGAAGCGATCTGCTGAGGTATCTCATTCTTCAGTTCCTCCTCTTTCTCATTTTCAATCTGAGGCTGGTAGAGACTATTTATGTACTTCCATTGTCAATAAGAGGATAGTGTTTGAGAGACCCATTGTTTTTGACTCTTTGCATCCTGAGGTTAAGAAATTAGCTGTTTATTGGGGATGGGACCAGGTTCTGTCATCCTTTCATAGGGTCAATAGGACATGGGTTTAAGAATTTTATGCCAATTTTCCCTAAAATGCACCAGAAAAAGTGAACCCCATTGTTGTCAAGGTTAGGGGTAAGGATGTTAACATCTCTCCTCCTAGGATTCGATCTTGCATGTCTTTCCCTGCCATAGAACCCAAATCAGTCCAACTAGTCTTTGATTACATTAAGTCTGTCTCTCTTCTTGAGCTAGGAGCAGCCCTTTATCAGTCCATATTTCCTCAGCCAGAGATCACTGCCTCCCATCTTTCTAGTCATTTATGTTTGAGCTATGCAAACTTCTTGGGTTTGTGGTTAGATCTCTCTTGACCCCCACATCCAACACCAGCAAAATCACTCATCAGCAGGCTGCCTTGATTAAGTATCTGATCTCTAGCCCTTCTAAGCCTCGTTTTCCAGGTGAATGTTTCATTTACAAGGCTATCCGAGGTGCGGGTACATCTCTTCGTGAGAATAGCTCTCTTGTCTTCCCTGCTGTCATCACTAAATTGTGTTTGGATGCTGGTGTTCATGTCCTTGACACGGATGTCATGGCAAGTGAGAATGAGGATGCTCCGGTCGACAAGTTATCCTTGGCAAAGTCGATGAGTCAATCTGATGTGTATGTGGAGTCCTTGGAACAGACCCTGCTGAAGCAAGAGATCAAGCGTCAAGTTTCCAATGCAGTTGCTACTCTGCAGGCTTCCTTTACTGCTCAGTTTGAGGCCTTGCATAATGAGTTGAAGGAATCTGTGAGGACCCATGCGCCTTCTGCTAACCCCTCTGGTGGGGATGGAGCCTCCTCTACCCTTTCTGCTTCTGAGCCTTCTTCTCGTTCTGGGTCTGAGGAGTCCTCTGATACTTCTGCTGAGGAATCAGAGGAAGCTGTGTGATCTTGTTGCTTTGTTGTTTTTCCATTGTAGGTTTCTATTTCCTTTAAAACCTCTTGGATATTTTATTCTCTGTTTCCCTTTGGTATTCCTTGCCAAAAAGGGGGAGAATTAGTTGTAGGAATTGTTGGTTTATGTTTGTTGGTTTATGTTGTAAGACATTGTTGGTTTTATGAATGCTTTGCAATACCCAATTCTCAGTACTTTTGGTGTGTTAGTATGTTTCATAACTCAGTTGTAGTTTCTGTGATTCTTCACTCGTTCTTGAAGTTGTTTTCTGCAGGTTGTTGTTCCTACAAATTAAGTGTTTTGTGAAGGAATGCCAAAGGGGGAGATTGAAGGTATAAGGATAGTTGGCAATTCCTTATCCTGCAAAACACTTTGAGATACTGACATCTGAACAAGAACAAGTGTCACTAACATCCCTTATGGTTTCTGGCAAAACATGCATTTGCATATCACTGTTTTTCACAGAGGTTAGCAGCTTCGCTTGCTATCCTAGTACTGAGTCTTTTGTTGTCCTGATTTTCAAAGAACCTGTTATATTAGTTTATTAGGTCTTTGTTGTTTTTCAAATTCAAATGGATAACTGAGTTTGTGGGAAATGCCTTGGTGCTCAAACCAGTCTAAGGGTTGAGATCTTTTGTTATGCCAACCCGTGACCAAATTATTTGATGCTGAAGGCTCCAGCTTGGATTTTATGATACATTATCCAATACAAAGCTGGTCCCTATGTGATTCAAAGACCAGTCGTTATCGGCTGTGTCAAGGTTCACTAATGGACTGAGTAAAAGGGTTTGAAACCTCTTTGCTCTCTGTTTTGAATCGTTCATGTTTAGGAAAGGTTCTTTTGTCTTGTTGAGATTGTTTGTGTCATCTCTTTGTTTGGACACATCACTTTCATTATGGGAGCCAAACACTTATGTCCAAACCTTTCTGAAACATGTTGAGGTCAGCTTGCATCATCTTTGATGTCTTGTCTGCCTATATATATCTATAGCTTTGGTTTTGCTCAATGGTTGTTCAAAACTGCCTTATTGCTTTCTTCTTTGTTGAGTCTAGTTTTAGCTTGCACTGTTCATGCTGCTCTAAGTCTTCTTCGTGACTGTAAACCTTAGAGCTTGAACTCAAAACTTCTTTCATCAACTCATATCATGTTGCATACCATAAGAGATGTGTAGTGCAACCAACCCAAGAAGCGTTCAAGGTTGAATCTGCTAGTGGTTAGCTAAATTCATGAACAAGGCTTCTGAAAGTGTTTCATGTTGTAAAAGCTTAGAAACAAGAGAGTGAATAGGTCTAGACTAGTTCGGGACTATGAAGGATAGCATTGTGGTAGTGCATCACTAGAACTATTATTTTTGTAAGAAGTTACTTCAACTTAGTGGAAAGTTTTGTCTCTCAAGAGTTAGAGACACGCAGTTTTTCTTCCTGCATTCAGGGTTTCTGCGAGTAAAAAACATCATTGTGTTGTTTCTTTATTTGCTGCAATTTACTTTCTGCAAACTCGTATTATGTGAATCTAGGAGAGCACAAGTGATTGCTATCCTGGGATACAGAAGTCAACGAAAATTTAAAAAAGGCCTATTCACCCCCCCCCTCTAGGACCTTTACAATGCTATCATTCATTCATTGGTATGTTTATGCTGTGGGATAAGAGGCTTCCATAGCAATACCACAGAGACCTTCCGGTGCATCAACATCTCTTTGCATTCTTATGTACCCTTGTTCACCCCATTCTGCTCCCCATGAGTTCTTCACCAACCAGTACTTAGTTCCGTCATCGCCGGCTCCATAACCAACAGCGGTAACACCATGGTCTAAGCTCGTTCCGCATGTACCTTTGAAAACACCACTTGAATAGAATTGGAAATCGGATCCGCTGGCATCAATGGCAACAGAGATAGGTTGATTAGCGACAGCCTTGAGAAGGGCGCTTTCACTGTTTGCAGGCACATCTTCGTGGCCGGTTATCGAGGCTGCATGGCTTGCTTCCTTCTGAGCATTGCATGTGCCATCAACGCCTGTGTAGGGATAATTGGCCTCTGTACCAAGTCCATGGTTTTGATTGATGAACTCAAAGGCATCATCCATCAGGCCTCCCTCACAGCCTTGGTCTTCACCATTTACATCACAGTCAACCAGCTCTTGCTCAGACAGTGAAATCAATTTACCAGTTGTGAGTTGAGTAATTCCTTCCATGGCTGCCACCGCTGAGAATGCCCAACAACAACCTGTAGCAAATTAATGGATGTTAAAAATTTTAAGGAATTAGTAGAGTATGATCTCTAGTACAAATCATCTGAAGAGTCATTACCACATTGGCCTTGGTCCTTGATTGGGGTAACCGCTCCTTTCTGTCTCCAGTCCATTGTTGCTGGCACAGTAGCATTTTCATATTTGAAAGAAGTGGTCTTTGTGGAACACTCATGCCCTTAAATCGATTTCTTGAGGCTGTGAACTCTTCATTTGTAAGGTCTGCAAATCCGTTGACACTTAGTTTGTAAGGTTTGTTTGCTTCGTCATTGGAAGATTCTATAAATGCTACATTTTCCTTGAATATCTTGAAGCGCTTCTCCTTCTCATCAGTGTCGCTGTATACGCGTCCATAACGAATCATCCATTGCTCGTATCTCCCATACATTAATGCATCCTGCAGGCTGCGAGAAGTGGCTTCAGATGACCAAGCCCCCAATATGAGGATCAGGGCCAAACAGATAAATTTGCTCTGGTTGATGAACTCCATCACAGGCTAAAATATGATTGAAGTTATGTATAATGTATTGATGAGAAGGTATACAATGAAAGGGCCTACTGCTGAGTCTATATAGAGAAAAGGAATGGCATTACTTGTTATCTCCGTGCCCCAAAAGTTGATCTGCCATATTTGTGCCCCATAAAATGTCTTGATACCAACTCATTTCCTATCAATATGTAATTTGATGTGAAGACAAATTACAAGCCAAATGATATGGTTATTTGTTCTGTTGTTCATACAAAAGGCTAGTGTTTTGTTTTAAAAGTACTCAGAGGTCAACAAAACCCATTGAGGGGGTAATTATTAAATTATATCACCCGTAAGCGATATTGTTCGATCAAGGGCCAAGATGCAAGGTCAGTACAGCCTAAGTGAAGAAGCAATTATGTGCTTAATTTGATGTCAAATGGAGAACAAGGTTTAACATTACATTTCATACCAAATATTTCATATGGGTGATGAACTATGTACGTTTTGTCATTCAACCTCCTCTATTCAGGTTTGTAACCTTATTTCTTACCAAGAAGAATACTAGAAAAGCTTCCACAAGTTATATTTATAGAGAGAGAAAAAAACCTAGTCATAGAGAAAAATACCGCAGCCTAGGGTCTCTCTCTCTCTCTCTGAGAAAAATACCGCAGCCTAGGGTCTCTCTCTCTCTCTCTCCTCTCTCTCTCTCTCTCTCTCTCTCTCTCTCTCTCTCTCTCTCTCTCTCTCATTAGGGTTAGGGTTTCTCGGCTGAGCGGCAAGTCCCACATCCATGGCAACGACCACCATGGCGCTCAAACTACGGCAACCTCTACTGCTTCGGTAACGGCGAGCCTCATCTCAAAGCTCTCTCTGAGTAACCAAGAAGAACCGGTGGATCTGGGTAATCTCTGATGCCCTGAGAGTGGTTTCATGGCTCCACGTTTCTATCTCGTTGGACGTTTGAACACCACTCGTGCAATTATCTTTGATGCATTCAGGAGCACAGTCCGCTCCATGTGGAGGCTTCCAACTCCATTGGAAGTGCAGGCAAGAGGAGACCGATTTTTGTTCACGTTCTCGTCAGAGAAGGATATGAACAGAGTGAAAAGAGGAGGACCGTGGGCGTACCAGAGAGCTATGATCATTCTCAACGACTATGATGGCTTCTCAACATCATGTCTGTGCCATTAGATTTTGTGTGGATCTGGGTTGGGATAGAAGGACTCCCGGCGACACTTTCAACAGCAGCGACATCGAGGTTGGTGGCGGAGACTATTAGAGTGGTTATGCAGGTTGACCACGGGATTTCCAACGAGGGCTTGCCCGAGTCCGGATTACCTTACCTCTGAACCAACCGGTGCGTTTGGATCGCCGTATTAGGGTTTCACCGACGGATGTTCTTCAGGTGATCTATAGGTATGAGAGATTGGTTGGAAGATGTCACACTTGCTCTATGCTGAATCACGGGGTGAGGCTTGTCCCTGAAACTGAAGAGGTTGTTGACCTAGTTTCAGAGGCGCCTAGGGCACCAGTGCCTCTACCGATAGTGTTTAGGCTAACTCGGCCCAAACCCTCACTGTGCCTAATTTGCCCTCCTTGGCTTCCCTCTTCCCAAAAGCGAAGAGATCTATGCAAATTCGAGAGGTTCTGGCGTTCCCGTCGCCAGCCAAAGTCGCTGGTGTGCGGCGGGGCAAGGAAGAAGAGACAACTCCTGATGGTAAACGTGCTCACCATATGTTGACCTTTGCTCCTTTGCCTTTGAACCCGGAGGAGTTGGGTTTCTCTGTGGCTGATGGAGGTACTCTGGGTATCAAGAAGACAGGCAAATCTCCTAAGAAACGAGAAAAAGGTGGGCCGAGGGGAAGTCGAACCAAGAAGAATTTGTAGCTGGGAGAGTGCTCGGACTCCATGGAACCAAGCTTGGGAGAGAATGCAAATGTGGCCTCAGGCCTCGAATCAGAGGCTGAGGAGGAGTAGTCTCCTAGGGTGACTAGGAAAAGATCCATGTTGTTACCTTCTCTGTGATGCTTCCTTTCTTTTACGATGAAAGGTACATCATTGGGTCTTAGGCCTCTAATCGGGGAAGACAGTGTGTTGTTAGGGTATGACAGGTTATGCGTTTTTAGTGTTTTATCATCCACTTTTTTGGATGAAGCTTTGAGGTTGTTATTTCAATTCTTAGACGTAGCTTGATTTAGCGTAGCTATGCATTTGTATAGTCTTCGGACTATTCATGCTTGACTTTTTGGTCGTTATGATCTCTGATCAATGGATATTTCTCATTTTTCCTAAAAAAAGAAAAGCTTCCGCAAGTTTTTGTGTTTGGTTTTTCCACAAAAAGATTACATACAATATAACACAAAGTAATTGACAGAAAGAACTCATTATCCTGTATATAGTAACTACGATTTTTGATGTTTCTCGTATTTTCTTCTTTGCAGGCTTAAGAAAACAGGTAGAAATGTCAGTTCGAAAAAAAGAAAACAGGTAGAAATTAACCTTTTGGCATAGGCGAGCAAGGCAATTCTCTGAGATCAAATGCACAAACCTAACAATTCTTGATATTTTGGGGTAACTACTAGCTAGCATGCTACTAATTAACGATCTGGGTGTTCCGTAAAAATTGACCAACGGATGTCCTTTATTGTTTAACATACACCCCAGGTACTAATACTAAGCATGGAAAAAAGAAGACAAACATTTCACTTCCACCGTTAAATCTTTGCATATGTTGTAAATAGTTATTACTTAGTGGGCATTCTTGTAATTAGCCAACTAGGGTTGTTATTGTAATTTACATCATGGTCTCATCTCTATATAAGAGATGGTTCTCTACTCAATAAGATATACATATTCTCTCATTCTCTTGGTTGTTTCTCTCCTTTCTCAATCTATTCTTTTTGTTTTACAACACGTTATCAGCACGAATAGTTCTAACATTGAGCTTAATTTGTTGTTGCATGAAAAGCTCTGAAATTGTTGATCAACCAAGCAAAGGACGATCATTCAACTTGGTTCAGGATCATATCATAAAGAAGCAATTAGATTGGCTGGCAATCTTTGCACATCAACTAAGATGAAGATCCTTCTCGCTCCGTATTGAGTAAAGTTTTCCAAATCTTAATTCTAATTTATTTCTTCAAGCCATGATTATATGAAAACCTACACCATGAAGCATAAACCATATTCCGTTTATAATTTTGAAATTTGTATATGCATGCTTATTGATTTGTAGTCGCATGTAAAATATTCTCCTTTGATGCATGAACCACCAAATTTATATTATTCATCTATTTTGGTTTATATAATAAAAATGTGTTCATGTTTTGATATTGGAAAGAAAAATATGACATGAAATCATCGAACGGCCGGTAGCCGTTGAAATTAGTGACCATCACATGCCTAATAGTGCATACTTCAGATTCGGTATCTCATTTTCCTGACATTCGAACACATGCAAGAGCGTGATTGCATTCTAGAAATAATGCATGTAACCGCTAATGTAGGAACATTAATTTGGTCATTTATACCAACGGTTACATATATAAAATATTTATGCCTAAAACATTTAGTGATACAAATGAATTAACACTACCAGAAGAAAGCTTTAGCCGACGAAAAAAAAAAACCAGGCCGACGAAGCATTTTTTCGTCGGCTAAAGTGGACTTTAGCCGACGACATTTTTCTTCGTCGGCTAACTGAAATTTTCGTCGGCTATGGTAAACTTTAGCCGACGAAAAAAAAACGTCGTCGGCTAAAAAATTTTTTCGTCGGCCATAGTCTGTGAACTTTAGCCGACGAAATATTTAAAAGTTTAGCCGACGAAATTAATATGTCGTCGGCTAAAGTGCTTTATATCTGCGATCTGGACAGCAGCAGCTCATCTGGGAAAAAAAACGGGAGAGAAAAAACGGGAGAAAACGTTTGGGTGTTGTCGAAATCTGTCCATAATTAGTTTGTGGAGCCATATATAGGTACGTATATGTATATATATGTTGATTAATTGAGTTTTATTTGAGTTTATCGATTTTGATTATGATTGAGTTTATTGATTTTGATTATGATTGAATTGATTAATTTTGAGTACGTGGGATGTATATATATATATATGTGTTGATCGATTTGGTTGATGATTTGAATTGATAATATATATGAATTAATTTGTTGTTAATAAATATTAGTAGATATATATATGTTATTAATTAATTTATAATATATTATTGTGTTGATATGGTACGGTATGAAGTTGTTGTTAATTAATTTGTGTTAATATATATTAATGTGTTAATTTGTGTTAATATATATTTGTATTAATTGTGTATATATTTGTTGTTAATTATTTGTGTTAATATATATATTATTGTGTTAATATGATATGTGTGTGTGTTCCTTAATTAGTTATTAATTAGTTGTACGTAGTACGTAGAATATATACTAAATGAATTGAGATTTTATATATGGCATGAAATTTCATCATTAATAATTAGCTAGCAGCGTTATAAATATATATTTTGTTATATTTTCAGGATATGGATAAGAGTTGGATTTCGCTTCCAAAATGGGACAAAAGATACGGTGCAGGAGTTATGAGTTTTATAAAATATGCGCTGGCTAATGCTAACGGGAATACAATTTTCTATTGCCCGTGCACGAAATGTCAGTGTCGCAGCGATATGCATCGATTTCCCATTGACAAAGTATGGCAGCACCTGAGGAGTAAGGGTTTTGGGAGAAGTACACATGTTGGTTATATCACGGTGAAACATCATCAGGGGGTCCGCATGATCATGGCCAATTTTCTGAGACGGGCAGTACATCCAACGATCCAACAACGGCATTCATCAACGACATGTTTCCTTATGAGAGCGGTGTATGCGCTCAAGGACAGTATATGCCTGACCCGGTGCAGCCCTTCCCTAGAGCTGTCAACACTGCTGGTATTGAAAAGTACAACAAACTGCTTGCTTTCCAACAGACCCCTGTGTACCCCGTTGTCAGAAGACCGTTCTTGAAAGTGTGATGGACGTAATGAAGATTAAAGTTGAGACAAAATCGACCGTGAAGGCTGTTGATGATTATCTACAGTACACTGCTTCGATGCTGCCCCACGGTCATCGTCTTCCTACCACTCATCGTAAGGTCCGATGTATCCTGAAAGATCTTGGCCTTTCCTACATCAAGATCCATGCATGCAGATATGACTGCGTTCTCTTCTGGGGTAAAGATCCAAAGGGAATGACCTTGGTGGGCTTGACGTATGTCCGGTATGTCACACTGACAGGTATAAGCTGACTCCTGCAGGCAATAGGAAACCTGTGAAGGTACTTCGGTATTTCCCGTTGAGGGATAGGCTTGAGCGGTTGTACATGTCTTCACACACGGCCAAAGCTATGAGATGGCACGTTGATAGGGAAATGCATGACGAAGATACCCTTATACACCCTGCTGACGGGGAGGCTTGGAAGCATATAGACAGGGAGTTTCCTCATTTTGCGTCAGAGGTCCGAAATGTGAGACTCGGGCTCTCATCCGACGGGTTCAACCCTTTTGGCAACATGAGTCTTCAATACAGTGTATGGCCGGTGATTTTGGTACCGTACAACCTTCCTCCATGGATGTGCATGAAGAAGGAATACAATATGTTGAGTTTGTTGATTCCGGGGCCCGGTTATCCAGGGAAGTGTCTCGATGTGTATTTGAGACCTTTGATTGAAGAGCTTCAGTTTTGTGGGAAGTTGGTCATCCCACTTATGACAAGTACATGCACGAGATGTTCCAGATGCATGTCATGGTTGTTGGTACCATCAGTGATTTTCCTGCCCGTGGGATGTTGTCGGGCAACGTTGTTAGGGGATACAAGGCTTGTCCAGAGTGCCTTAGCGATGAGGGGAGCAGCAGTCATTGCAACAAGATATGCAAATTGGGTCACCGTGCTTTCCTTCCATATAATCACGATTGGCGGTTCGATGACAAGGCATTTGATGGGACCGTAGAACATGGTGTGCCTCCCAGAAGATGGACGGGAGAGAAATTTTAGCAGTGCTTAATGAGTACGATTTTGGGCAGCTCAGCAATCATCCAAATATTGTTGCAGCAATACCTGAAAGACCCGACAGGTACAAATTCTGGACACATAAGAGCATATTCTGGGAACTCCCATACTGGAGTAAGTTGTTGATCAGGCACTACTAGATGTGATGCACATAGAAAAGAATGTTTGCGACAGTGTGGTGGGCACAGTGCTGAACTTGGAGGGGAAGACGAAAGACGGTCTAAGGCACGCATTGATCTAAAAAAAATGCAGTTAAGAAGACATCTGTGGTTGAAAGAAGGGAAGAAAAAAATGCCTCAAGCTCCTTACACCGTGAAACCTGACCAGAAGAACGTAATTTTCAGGTGGATGAGTTGTGTGAAGTATCCTTCAGGCTATGCAGGAAATATAGCCCGGTGTGTGAACTTCCGGGACAATAAGATGTACGGGTTGAAGAGTCATGACTGTCATATCCTGCTACAACGTCTCTTCCCTGTTTTCATTCGACCGTTCCTTCCCCGTCAGGTGGTGGAGCCGTTAGTAGCGTTGGCAAGATTCTTCCAGAAGTTATGCACAGGGGAAGTGACAAAATCTAACCTCCGGGAAATGCAAGAGGACATCATTTATATCATGTGTAAATTTGAGAGGATATTTCCTCCAAATTTTTTGACATCATGCCTCACCTGATGATCCATCTTCCCGAGCAATTGTTGCTTACCGGTCCAGTACACTACACTTGGATGTATCCCATGGAAAGGTACGTTTTTTACACCTGAATTCCTCAATCCAATTTTTCTATATACATGTTCAATACATAACACTTTGCAACTTGATTATAGGCAACTTGGAGACTACAAAGATTATGTGGCTAATAAATCCGCGCCTGAAGGATGTATAGCTGAAGCATATATTGCGCACGAGTGCGTCACCTACATGAAGTTGTATTTAGGAGCGTTGAAGGAAACAGACGAAGCCATGCGGTAGATGTACCGAAGTTCCTCTTTCCATACTCTTCAGTGATGTTGAAGTTTATGGAATTTTGCCAGACTCCTACAAGTTGCAACCACATGAGCTAGTCATTGCCCACTGGTGGGTATGATTAACTGTCCAGAAGTTGAATACTGGAAAGACATCCATCTATATTGTCCAGACATTCAAGGTGATCTCGAGTACCACAACAGGGAGTTCGCAAAATTATTTGGCGGCTGGGTACGTAATTCAATATTTATGTACGTATTTATTTTTAGTGCATAATTATCTATATTTACAATGTTAAATTGTAAATTGCAGATGAATCATATTCAATTTGATGGTCACCCAAATTGGTCACACGAACTAAGACTTCTAGCAGATGAAGCCGATAATGTCAAGAGTTATCCGATGTGCAAGGTGAATGGCGTGCAATTTATATGTGAACAGAGAGACAGCAGACGGAGAACAGAAGATCTTTGGGGGGTGATGGCGCATGGTGGGCGGAATGGAGTTGACTATTACCGGTGTTCTTGATTCAGTGGTGGAACTCGTTTACGGTGAAGGCATGACAGTGCAAACCTTCAAGTGTAGATGGTTTGATACTAGCCCGCAGAGCGAAGATAAATCGATAGTACGGAATATTATCGGTGAACACTGCTACAAGTTCTTACGAAGATGACCCGTTCGTTTTTTGCCACATCGGTAAAACAAGTGTTTTATCTTGATGACCTTGCTAAGGGTGACGCGTGGAAAGTAGTCAACCTTGTGCACCCTCGAAACATTTACCGGGCGGCTACACTGGAGAGGCCGAAGACCAGGAAGAAGATGTTGCGTATCAAGAGCCAAACGCAATAGGTATTCCTAACTCCTTACCGTTCGCCTTAATAATTTTAAAGCGGGTCGTTCGGTGCGAATTCGTGATGAAGAGCCAAGGCTTATTGATGTTGATCCAATCAAGAAACAGACGAAGACTCTGGCGATGAGGAAAGACATAGATTACAGAAATAAATTCTGACATCGAAGAAGACTCATCGGATGATTCCGATTACGAGCCTTAGTTTTAATTTCTTCGGATGTAATTGTAGTCGGTAGTTGGATGTTGAATTGTAGTCGGTAGTTTGTCCCACATCGATAATATGTAAAAGGAGGGAACCTTCCTTAGTGATAAAAGGAAGGCTTCCCATAGACATAGAGAGGAGATAGGATGATAGATGATGAATATCTCTCCCGACCCAAAGGGGTCTTGGCCATGATAGTGAATTCCAAGTGGACGTAGCCATGCCCTCCGATGGCATGGTGAACCACTATACGTGCTTGTCTCTTGCCCATGATGTTACTATTTATATTCGTGTTCCACCGTGATTCCACATGATCCCAGTCTCCGGGATGTGCAGAAAAAGTAATACATTAATTTGTAATAAAAAAGACTGTATTACCTTCATTTCGTTTACATATGTTGAATTCATATTTCTGTTATTTATATGATTTGGTGATATATGAACAGGAAAATAGTATGGTTTAAACCATCTGTTTTAGGTTTGTATTTTTTACTTAAGCCGACGAAATACAACATAAGTCGTCGGCCTAAAACCCTTAGCCGACGAATTATATTAAAAGGCGTCGGCTAAAACCGTCTTAGCCGACGAAGAATACTAGAAGTCGTCGGCTAAAAGGACTTATAGCCGACGAATTGAAAAGAAGTCGTCGGCTAAAAGAACTTAAAGCCGATGAATTGAAAGGAATTCGTCGGTTTTAAAGATCTTAAAGCCGACGAGTTCAAATGAATGTCGTCGGCTAAACCATCTTAGCCGACGAAGTATAATGGAAGTCGTCGGCCAAAACCATCTTAGCCGACGAATACCCTAATATTTCGTCGGCTTTATTAATTTTATATCGTCGGCTTTATTAATTTTATATTTTTTTTATTACATAGTATAGCCGACGATTTTATTTAGGGTATTCGGCGGCTAAACCCTAAACTTTCTGTTACATAACTATAGCCCTATCTATCTTTGGTGGTTATTTACGTAAAATTTTTATACCACTTGTTGTTGTGTCTATCAATTTGAAAATATTTTCAGTTGAAGGTCCGGCCAAAATACGAAATTTAGACGGTCCAACGACCTTTTCCGTGCATTTAGGGGTTTGACTTACGGGATTGACCGTCCGGATCGAGCACTTAACCTGGTCAGATCAAGTTGAATTTTTTCCCATACATGTATTTTATCATGATGGTCAGATCTGACGGAAGGATTTCCGTTCTCAAGTTTGATCATCACGAGCAGCAGTCACAGTTTGATGATGAATGTATAAACAGTTTGTGTTTAGCCGACGAATTTCAAATGGTTAGCCGACGAAATTATTAATATTATGTTTAGCCGACGAATTTATTATTTCGTCGGCTAAAGTTTAATGTTAGCCGACGAAATTATTAACTTTAGCCGACGAAATTATTATTTCGTCGGCTAAAGTCCTCGGGTATAACCCAGCTCGACTGGTTGTATGCCCTAGCCTCCATCCTTTTTCTCCCTCTCCGAAATTCGCCTCCGCTCCCTCCCCGGTCGCCGCCCTCTCCCTCTGCCTCTCCCTCTCCCTCGCCCTCGACCTTATCTCCCGCTCCTCTCCTCTCCCTCTTGGCCGCCTCCGCTCCCTCCTCTCTCCGGCGGCCTCCGCTCGCTCTCCTCCCCTCTCCCTCCTCTCCTCCGCTCTCCTCTCCCTCTCCCTCGCCCTCGAAAATCAGACGGTCCCATCTCCGGCGGCTCCTCCGGGCTCCTCCTCCGGCTCCCTCCCCTCCCCCTCCTGGCTCCTCCTCCGGCCTCCTCCTCCGGCTCCTCCTCCGGCCTCCTCCTCCGGCTCCTCCTCGGCCCTCCTCCTCCTCCTCCTCCTTCTCCTCCTCCTCCTCTCCCTCCTCCTCTCGAGTACGTTTTTTTGAGCTTCGGTTATTTTTAATGTTGTGGTGTTGTTGTGTATATAATGTTGTTGTGTATATAATGTTGTGGTTGTTGTGTATATAATGTTGTTGTATATAATGTTGTGGTGTTGTTGTGTATATTTGTATTTAGGAAGTGTATATTGTTATTTAATAAGTGTATATTTGTTGTGTATATTAGTATTTAGGAAATGTATATATTTGTTTGTATTTTGTGTTTGTTTTGATTTTCGGTCAATTGCAATGTTGTGGTGTTGTTAGGAAGTGTATATTTTTATTTTTGAAGTGTATATTTAGGAAGTGAAAAATAGTATTTAGGAAGTGAAAAATAGTATTAGGAAGTGAAAATTAGTATTAGGAAGTGAATATATTTTTACATTTTTAAAATGAGTTTGCATTTTTTGATTTTGTGGCCTTGATTCAAATTAATATTTTAAATAGGATGAGCGGTAATATTAGATCGACGAAGGGTTCGAAGGGCCAAAGGTCTGTATCGTCTGAGGGAACCTCTAGCAACCCTCAGACGTCGTTTCAGGGCCCTATGACAGCTAGACATGCGAGCCTTCTGCAGACGGCGCAGAGGCAGCCGGAGGTGCCCCCTTCATCGAGGCAGCGGGGCTTCCTTTATTCCGCGAGGCAGTTGTTTGCTCAGCCTCAGACGGAGGTGTCTGCACCCCGTATGCCTGAGATACACCGGGCGCCCACTCCAGCTCCTACTTCTTCGGATAGTGGGTCATCTGGGGTACAGATGCCGCCGCCTCACCTATTCTTCCGCGGATGATACCGGCCATACCTGTAGTCGATGACTCAGGGACGCCGATTTATCCACTGCCCCCGCCAGTGGCTCCATCAGCGGCGTACCGGTTCGTGCCTTTTGATACGCCTCTTATTTCCGCGAGGGTATCATCATCGGAGGCGGAATCCGTCGCGTCCGCGTCCGATCCCTCAGGTAATGAAAGATGAATGATTTGTTTTGTTATAATTCTCCGATTCCGATTTTAATAATCAATTTGGTTTATCATGTCATAGGCACCGTCGGAGCGAAGCCGGCAAAGAAGAAGAGAGGCCCCGTCACAGGGAAGGCTCTGGAGAAGATCGTCGGTACCTCAGGGAGGATTGTCATCGGTACTGACGGGGATGGCGACGTAGTATCGGGCGGAAAGTCGAGGACGTACTCCGGCCGCGTGGGAGCGCTCATTAGGGATAGAGTCCCTATGTTGTGGTCAGACTGGGCGAGGTCCCGCAGGAGGTTAAAGACATGGTCCATAACGCGATGTCGGTGAGTTTACAAAATGCCTGAATAATATTATGTATTACATTGTAGATTTTTGGAAAAAACTAAACTAATAAACGGTTAAATGCAGGTGTGGTTTGAGGTTCCCGAACCCTTGAAGAGCAGCTGGGCGGACTTTGTGCATGGGGGAAGGTACGTTGGGAAATTAATGAAAAAACAAAACTGTCTGTCATATTAATTATATTTCTAATATTTTGTTGTATCTGTAGGTACAAGGAGTGGAAGAACGAGTTGCGGACCTATTGGACTACGCGGGAACGCACGTTCTGCTACCCTGCTGAGTTTCAGTACAGAGAGTACGAGTGGCGTTGGCTTCTGACATCAGAATTCAACAACCCTCGTAAACAGGTATTTAAATAAATTAATTAGTTAATTTATCATTAAGTACGTGCGTTTTAAAATATTTTACTAATAGTTTACTTTTTTTCTTTGAAGGCGGTTTCCCGGGCGAACGCTCAGAACCGGCAACGCAACACAAGGAACCATCATGCCGGTTCTAGACCGTTCGCTGTCTTCATGGACGAGGCGGCCAGGGAACATCCAGAGGTCAACCAGTACGTCTATACGTACGAGAAGGCATATCCTGACTCCCAGGAGGATATAGTAAGTAATCTTTCATTTTTACGGAATTTTTAATTTTACTAATATATATGTTAAAATGTTAATTAATAATTTTTTTCCTATCCAATTAGGCAAGGGTGAGGGAGGGCTAGTGACGAGGTGATGAGTGCTATAGTGAGGGAGACATGGCCGGACACGCAGGAGGAAGAGATGTCCGAAGCCATTTCCCGGATCGACACTTCAGATCCGGAGGGTTGGGGCGAGGATCATGGGCACAGCCTTCCCACCGGAGAAAACAACTTCTACTGCCGGGGTCTAGGAAAGAAGGGCCAGGGGGTCTTGAAGACCACTCCAGGATTTCAACGAAAGGCAGCCTCGACCAGCAGCAGGACGACTCAGCTAGAGTCGGAAGTTGAGTGAGAGACGGAGAGAGAGCAAGCCGCTCAGGCTGCTCATGCTGACGCTCAGGCTGCCGCTCATGCCGCCCAGTTCGCCGAATATAGATCTTATACTAGAGCCCTACATGCCGCCCAGCATGCCCAGCAGAAGCAGATGTACCAGTACTTCCAGGATTTAGCAGCTGCCCAGCTTCAGGGACTTCCACCTCCGCCCATGCCTGCGCCTATAGACATACCTGAGCTGCCGGAATCTCCTCACCAGCAGGCCCCAGATCCGGATATTGATTTAGATCATTTAGATTTTTGTGTAGTTGATACCTTATATAGTTTTATGTGCTTCTTGTTGGTTATATATATGGAATTGTTTTGGTGTATTTTGCAGCTTGCTTGGAATGGTAATTTAAAAATTTTGTGTATTTTTTTATACTGGAATGGAGTTATAGCCGACGAAATACGCCACAATTCGTCGGCTATAGTATTTTTATTTTTATTTTATATAGTTTAGCCGACGAATTATGGCATGTTTCGTCGGCTAAACTCACTATAGCCGACGAAAGAGGCTCTATTTTTTAATTTTTAATTATATACTTTAGCCGACGGAACTGAGATATTCGTCGGCTAAAGTCTGGAGTATAGCCGACGACGTGTTGTGTCGTCGGTTTAAGTCTGAGAGTATAGCCGACGACGGTTTAAGTCGTCGGCTAAAGTCTGGGAGTATAGCCGACGAGATAGAGTAGAGTTTTCGTCGGCTTAAATTCATGAACAAAAGCCGACGACCAAATGTTTCGTCGGCTAAAGTATGGACAATAGCCGACGACGGTGATGGGTTCGTCGGTTAAAGTCAGCGCCGAGGGCCCTTTCCCGACGACACTATAGCCGACGAAGCCTTCGGCTAAGAGTTTAGCCGACGAGTTAGGGTAACAGGCCGACGAAAATAATTCGTCGGGCTAAAGTACTTCTCCTGGTAGTGTATATTGTCTTAATGGGTTTCAGTAATAAAATCCGTTACATGAAGCGTAACACTGATTATGAACGTCATTTGTTATAACGTCGCGTAGCACTGATTATGTATTTATGTGTAAATTCGAGTAATGAATGCGTTCCAGAAGTAACGTAACGCAACCATTTTATTTGGTCGTTTATACTAGACGTATTACATCTACGCAATACTCGCCGAAATTATGTCCATCATAATCAATTATGCTAGAAGCGTAATGGGCGGAATTAATATGACTCAAATAATATATAAGCGTTATAGTTTTAACGTTGGTTGAATATTTTACTGTAATGGTTAGAACGTTATGAATTTAATATTCGGTTACGTCAATTTGAATAATTGCCATTATAATTCATTATGCTAGAAGCATGAATTTTGGGTTTAATTACGTAATTATTATATAAACGTTATGCCAGTAGCATTTACCTCATTTATTACTAATATAGTAATACATAATTTATAAGCATTAATGAGATTTAAACCTATAACCGCTACATAAATGATATTTACTATTGACTTTATGTCAGATCCTAATTTAATGTCAATTACGAATTAGAATCATATTCATTTCAATTGACGTTTATGGGGTATAATGCCAGAAGCAGTTACACATTTATAACCCCATAAATTGTGCTTGAAGCATTAGGGTTTCATTAGGGTTTTAAATACATAAATGTTATGCCAGAAGCATTTATCCAATTTTAATACTTATGTGTAAGCTAGAAGCATTAATGAGATTTGAACTCATTGCCTTTGGTACTTAACCGCAGCATAAATGATATTTATTTAGTAATTTATGTCATATATAAATGTCGGTTAATTACCAAATTCACATTGCGTCAGTTTTATTAATCATTCTCAATTATGTTATCGTTTATATCGATAATTATTATGAGTATGTAATGACACATTAATGCCAGAAGCAATTGGTGATGCAAATGAGTTAATTTTGCAAGTAACCACTACGTTATTGACATTTATTGGTTAGTAAATACCAATTGTATTGCATATACATATGTCAATGAGAATTAAATTGTTTTCGTTATAATTTAATTTATTCGGTTTCATATAATTTTTTTCACATTATGTTTGTTCTGTTACGATTTAATAACAATATTGCATTGGTTATGTTATATTGGTGAATATTAATGATGTTAAGTCATAAGCTTAAATCAAGCATGTATATGCACGAAATTGAGCCAGAAGCTTGATGCAAGCTACAGGCTAGCACAGAAGCTCGTCATGTGTCGCCATGAGTCTATACAAGATTATAATTCTTCTCAAACTAGGCTCATCCAGTTGGATGTGATGTCTAGGCAAGTTCTTTTAAGGCTGTGTACTTAAGTGAGTGAGCCTCGCTCCACCACTCACCATTGCTTACCTGGTCGTATACAACTGGAGTACCGAAAAGGTTGATTAATAACATTGTATTTCTTGGCAAACTATTCTGAGCCCAGTAGGCCCACTCTCCATTTACGGGACCTAAGAGCCCGGCCAACATACCTCTCAGATTGTGCCCCGTAGACTTGTAAAGTATGAAGATGTTTGTTTCTTTCACTTTAATTAAAGTCAATTCTTTTGGTCAGCAGAATCAAACAAAAAGAAAATAATCTAATGACCTGGTTTTTCGTACCTAGTCCTTATGCATGTCTATAAGGCACTTCAAATATTTTCTCTTCAAATATTTTCTCATAATAGTTGTTGTTAATATATTCACCATATGTAATGTGTGGTTAATTGCCAGAAGCATTTACACATAATTACGTGACATATTCACTATGCTATATTAGTAGCGATGAATTAATATTATCAATTGTTACATGATTATAATTGAAAATACATGTACCTAATGAACCGGTAGTTCAGAAGTGAACTTGTAGTTCATGTATAAATCGAACTTGTAGTTTCGAAATAACTCCCTTAAGAAACTTGAAGTTTCATTCCAAAATTCATCAGAGATGATAAGTCGGAAGGTTTTACCATGTTAATTGATAGTCTCCAGAAGAAACTATTTAAAGTAGACATCTTCCTTGCCTGAAGTAAAACATAATTATAGAATATTGAAATGAAAAGGCTTGATGCCTTAAAATATAAATCAAAATTGATATGTGTTATCACTATTAAGGAACTGAGCGTTCTCGTCTGGCTGACGAGACAATATACCTCTACGTTTTAGAAGAACGTTATCAAAAGGTAAGTTCATTGACACCAATGCTTCAAACATTGAAACAACCCAGAAAAAATGGTGTAATATCTTTGCATATATAACCTTTGAATGTGCGGCCAGAAGCGAACATTGAATACATTCAAATTATTAGCTAGAAGCTAAATGATTCGAGCAAATACTAGCTATAGTATTGGGGTTGATGCCACTCGGGAAAAACATATGATGTACCGTATCCTCAACTCAATTATCACACGGGCATCCCCTTCATAATAAGGGTCTTGTCTTTGATGACACATTATGTTAAGCTGCTCGTTAAGAATGTTGAATACTAGACCATCATATGCAAAAAAGACTAGAATATATACACTATCTATTTATGAACAGAATGAAGGGAAATACGTGGACCTATCCACCACCATACGGACCCAGTTAATATTAATGGTTTTGGTTGATGCATCGACAAAAAGTGATCAGATGTCACATCATGTCCCACAAGAAATGTTGCGTTTGCTAAACTCTCACCCATGAAATTTAGGGTACACCACTCAGATTATCTTTATAAGTCTATAAGGCTTGAAATGCCGGAGAGTTTACATCGATGTCTTCCGATGATTATTGCATATCCATTGGGATCTGTTGAACATAATATAGATTTCTATGTTCACACTCAAGATGGTCTCGCAGGTAGAACCTTGGTAATGCGCACCAAGCTTCTAGTGTTTGCGTCGGGCTATGCAATCTTGCATGCAACCATTCGGTCCGGTTGAGGCCCACTGCTACCCACCTTACTTTGTGTTACAGTTGGTGACTGGGAGCGAAACCTGGTGTTTTGCACTTACACAGATTTGGGTGTGCAGTTCCCGTGCCAATTGTGCCGCCACAAGTACAAAATCGGGGTCCTCAACAAAAGATGGGCATATATGTCGATTATGAACCCTATCCATTATGTGCTCCTTAGAGCCCTTGACAGGAGATCTCTATACCGCTAGATTTGCAGTCGTCACTTTGATGAGACAGTCTTCCCGCCGTTAGGGGGAGATAAGAATGCGAGCGTTCCTGATGAACGACGTGTAGAATGTCTCATCTTTATCCCCAAACCGCACATGTGAAATTGAAGTGCGAAGAATCTACTTCTAGTTAAAGTGACGAGATCATATATACCTGCTGCAAACCTGCAAGGATAAATGTCCTCGTAGGACGTATCGTCCTAGTTGGATGAGAGGTACGGCCATGGCGGCTAACCAGTCATAGTCCCTGCCCAGAAGCGAGGTAGACCATTAGGTTTGAATGATTCTTATCCCTAGAAGAGGGAAAACTTGGCACAAATGAATCTTCTTGCCATCGCAATCTCAAACCAATTCAACTCACGAGATAAATCCGGATTATGGGTTCGTCCTAGAAGAGACGAAGTTGGGGGACGCTCCAACATTTAAACCACTCCCTAGAATAGAAAATCTCGGTAAATTTTGTGAGATATTGAATCGGAATGAGAATCATCGATGATATGTTTTGAATTTGCGGTGGCCACGAATTTATAATAAGCGATGATGTCGAACCTTGCTTCATTGATAGATCTCAACGAAGAGAAAGAGACGACTGCTAAAAAGGAAAAGAAACAATCATGGTCAAATCAGATTCCTTAACTAAGAGAAAGGTGTTATGGGTCTGTTGTTCCCACACCTACCCATATTAAACCTATATTGTTTAGATGGTATTTTTAAGGAAGCTAATGAGAAAAACAAGATTGTGGTATAAGTCTCGTTTAGTGGCGCAAGGATTTTCTCAACGCCCTGCGATTGATTACAAGGAGAAGTATTTCTCGTAATGGACGTCATAACGTTTCATTACTTTATCAGTTTGGTAGTTTCCAAATAAATGAATAAGCAGCCTATATGTGGTAACAACTTATCTCTATGGGGGATTAGAATATAGAGATATACATGAAGTTTCCTGAAGGACTTCTGTACCCAATGCAAATAGTTCTAGACCACAGAACATGCTCTCCATTTGCTAGAGTAGTTCACTTTAGGGGTTCAACAACCAGACGGAGTTGGTATAATCGTCTAAGTGAATATTTGCTGGTGTGGGATATATGAACAAATGGACTATGTCCATGCGTGTTTTAAGAGAAAACAAATTCGGGTTTGTAATTTGTGGTAATTTATGTCAATGACATGAATTTGACTGATACTCTTGAAGAGATTAAGGAAACTGCAAAACACCTGAAATCAGAGTTTGAGATGAATGTCTTTAGGAGACTAAATATTATTTTGTCGACCTGAAGTCGTGCAAAGTGCAGATGGAATTTGGTCCATCAATGAAATTAAATCTAGAAGATGTTAAGATACTTTGATGAGGATAAAACAAAGTATTTAAGCACACCTATAGTCGTCGAGATCTAAAGACAACCGTATTATCGTGCAGATAATAAGAAGAGATATTGAGGCCAGAAGACTCATATCTAAGTATATAGGCGCATTATTGACTTGGTTAAAAGGCATGACCAAACACTTGGTTCATCTGATGACGTAACATACTTTCTTGATGTGGATTCATCAATTTGGAGCTAGATATAGCCTTCCGCCAACACGCGCTCCGTAAATGCATAAAAGACAATTTTCCGTTACTTTAAATATATGACGGAAAATGGCTTGTTCTAATCCCTAGGCATCATGGAATTGATCAACCGTCTATGATCCTTGGAATGATGTTTGCCTTGTTAAATATGCTGACACAAGTTATGTAACCCACCACAAGGCTTTATTCCAACTGATTATGTCTTTACTATAGGGAACAATAATCTTAGAGGTATATGAAACAAAAACTCTTTAAATCATGCTGACTATTAAGTTATTCAAGAAGCATGATCATGTAGTAGTTTTACCTAGGTGTAGTTTTCAGGGAGAGTCAATATTAGGGGGGGAGTATCCTGAAGCATACTCTTGACAATTGTGTACTCTTTTTGTCCTTCGTCTAGGGTTATTTTGTCCCACTGGGTTTGTTACCTGGCAAGGTTTAATGAGGCACAATGTAATTGGTCACGTTGCTTTAGCTACATTTGAAGATGCCTTTATTTGAAATATATGCATTGCCATCTTTTTCCCTTCGACCACGGTTTGTCCCACTAGGTTTACCGGCGGGCAAGGTTTTGGTGTAGCAAACTTATGCATCTATCTCCCACAGACTCACATCTATGATCCAGACTTAACCGCTCGAAATCAAGGGTTCTGATTATCACTGCTACTTGTGCGTTGTACTCTTTTTCCTTCGACCAAGATTTGTTTTGTCCCATAGGGTTTTTATTACCTGGCAAGGTTTTGACGAGACAACACGAAGCACATATTAGAGGAAGCTAATGACAGAGAATACCCAAGGGGAGTGTTGTAAATAGTTATTACTTAGTGGGCATTCTTGTAATTAGCAACTAGGGTTGTATTATAATTTACATCATGGTCTCATCTCTATATAAGAGATGGTTCCCTACTCAATAAGATATCACATATTCTCTCATTCTCTTGGTTGTTTCTCTCCTTTCTCAATCTATTCTTTTGTTTACAACAGCATATTATTATTCAAATTATGTAATTTAGTAGAAATACTAATTTTGTCTCTCTTACATATGCAAAAAGGTTAGTTGCTTCTGTTCCAAGCTTGATGCATCAAGAATTTTCTAGCTCTCAGGACTGGCCAATCATGTCCTCAACAGAACAAGTATTATGGAATGTACAGATGCTAGCTAGGTGACTAAATATTGCAAATGCAGCACTTGCAATAGGCTTAAAATCCTCAAATACCTCTCTCCATGAAAAACCAAAAATCCTAATTATAAAGAAACCAAATGGATAGAAACTGCTCGTTTAATTAATGAGTACCAATCTGCTCAAAGACATTGAATTTCTCATCGAAATTTTTTTTACAAGGAATAGTTTACAAAAGAATTTGAGGGGATCAAGGGTCATCTAGCTCAAGCAGAGGAAAAGTATTGTGACATCTTGTGTTGATCTATTGGTACTTCATGTGGCTCTTAACAAGTTGTCCAGCTGCAATAGCTGACATGAGAGATAGTTCTCCTGCAAGAACAGAACCAGCTACAAACACTGGCCAAACTGCCTTGCGTTGTTCCTGGTGCCTCTCTGTTAGCAACCTTCACTACAAGCAAGTTCAAACAAGCAGACTGAGATGCAAGTTGGGTTCCTCCTCCTACTGTGCCAACCTCAAAGAAGGCATGGTCCACTGAGACGTGGCAGATCCTTTCCATCATTGATGGCTTCCATCCATGGTGATGCAGTGAGAACTCTCAATGTTCTGAGCAGGATCTTGACCCGAGTAGCTAGATAGACTGCTGAAACTATGTTGCTAGAATGCGCATTGAAACCACCAAGAGCACCAGCAATGGCAGAACCTGTAAGGTTCTTGAGCATGTTAAGCTCACAAGGCTGCCACGTTTGTTTTCAACACCTTCGTGACTATGTCTCCCTTGATAACGGCCTCGCAAACCACAGATTGCCACGACCTTCGATCCAGTTAACAGCAGCAGGCTTCTTGTCTGAGCAGTAGTTACCAGAAATACCAATGACATCCATGTCAGGGAAGTCATTCTGGAGGAAATCGAGAACGTTTTGAAACACCTTAGAGACCATGTTCACCCCATAGCATCACCTGTGCTGCAGGTGAATCTCATGTAAAAGGTTCTTCCCGGCAACAGCACACTTGACAGTCTGAAGTCTACCAAATCTGCTAGATTTGTTGAAGACCATGGAAATGGTTTCATAATTGGCAGGGTCTTCCATGAAAAACTTCAACTCAGCGCGCTCTTTTTGCAGAGTTGAATCTGACAAACAGGTGCTCTGGTCATTCCGTCCTTCAAAAGAACACTGGTAGCTCCACCAGACAAGTTGATGCTTTGCAGCACGGTTGGTACTGGCCACCAAGCAACCCTCAGTCGTGGCCATGGGAACTGAGAAACTCTCTTCCATCCAGCATAAGAGGCCCAGCAATCCCAACAGGAATGGTTAATATACCCAACTGGCATCTCACAGCATTGACCCAAAATGGATTCATAATCAAAGCCCTCCAAAGGCAAACCCTCAAGAGACTTGCCTGTAACTCTCTGTAAAGCCTCACGCCCTAATAGAAGCGCCCTCTTGCAGTCGCCGAGCTTTGTCTCGAGTGAGTAGGAAGGAATGGTTCCGGCAACCACCGCCTTGATGATCTCCTCGTCTTCCTCAGTTGGTGGTGCTGTCTCATCATCGCCTTCTCTTCAAAAACCTTGGGGACAACTTTAGGAGCAGCTTTTGGTGAAGCAATAGGTGCCATTTTGGTAATTGAGCAATCAAGGGCCTGACCGCAAGGGACTTTGCGAGCGTCCTCCTTAAGAATAATGTCTTCATCATCATCGGCAGCCCAAATATCATTACTGGGCTGGAGAATGAGGGACTGAACGAAATCCATGCCGAAGAAGCCGAGGAGGTAGATGAAGGAAGCTACAAATGCAATGACGGCAACGATCTCGGAGAGATCTATGACATGAAGAGGAGTGTTGGTACGGATCTTCTCACGCCAGCTTGTAAGCAAGAAGTAGACGACGGAGAAAAAGAGAGTGAAGAAGACGGCATTTGTGAAGTACAGAGGCAAAGGCAAGGCGTCTGAGGCTTTAACGACTTCCTTTTCATGGTCGACAAACTTGACCTTCATTTTCAAAGGCTTCCCTGACTTGGTCGTGTATTGCTCCATCGCCGATCTCTTTCCGACTTCCATCTTATGTGTTGGATATTGAAGATGGTAAGAGGTTGAAGAAGAGAGAAAAGGTGAGCTTTGGAAAACTGAACAGGCTTGGATATTCCTGTTCTTGTTTTTTTCTGTGATGGTTTGAGTTTGATAAGAATGGAGAGGAGGGAGTTCTTATATAGTGTTGGTTGAGGCGTGTGAGTCAGAGCTCGCGTGCGAAGCAGGAAGCTACGTGCATGATCATCACTGAGAATGAGTAAACAGTCAAACGAGTACACCTATTACTCCATTTGAGGTGTTTCTTTCTCAGCAGTTTCTTACTCTCTTATTTGTCCCAGTATCTTTTCGATCTCTTACTATTGCTTGAAGCTGCGTGCGTTTCTTGTCTTTATCTCTATCTTTGTTAATCATAATTTTGAGTTCTGGTATAATGGTATTGAAGCCAGTCTATATGCTCATAATTTGACGAAAAGAAAAGATTAATGGTCAAGGTCTGTATCATTATATCCTCCACGATCGATAGAACCCTATCCAAATCGTGTTACTGGTGTTAGTGCTATGAGCCACTGTGGCCAATTTACAATAGCTAGTGTTCACGTACGCGTACCCATTTCGATATATATGTTCACTACACTTTAGTCCCATAGAAAATCCGTGCCCGAAAAAAAAAATTGCCAATGATCTGGACTCTGTCATCTGATCTTTTACTTCTAGCTAATTAATGGAAGTTAGCATTAGAAAGTTAATTGAGAATAGTGGTGATGTTTCTTCAACAAAATTGAAGATAGAACTCTCATGTTACATGCATATGTAAGGCACTTTTTTTTTCTTTTCTTTTTTTCGATTTCAACCTATATATGAATAGGTGTGATGTGTAGGCCTGATGTGTTGTTACTTTTTTTTCTTTTTTTTTTCGATTTCAACCTATGAATAGGTTGTGATGTGTTGTTACTTGAACATGGACAGACGTGACTCTTAAATCATCATGTACCGATAATGTCCTAATTAACTTAACCACAATTTAAGGTGTTGAGTTTTAACTACAAAATGATTCGGTACAATTAGGTATGACGTTGATATTTCTCTCTAACATTGATCACTATTACGTACGATTGAATACATGATGTTGCTCATTATTGCCTTCTTTATCCTTTCATTTTCTGCACTTTAGCTTAATTAATTATCCATGGTTTCTGACTTGTTAGGAGTACCGTATCATTGAGACAAATTTCCTGCTTTTATAACCGCAGATCGCCTAGCTAGCTAGAGCCAACCAAAAAAGAATAGTTTGGAAAGAGTAACAGAGTCGGTCGTATTCGTCTAACTCATAAGTCATAATGTATCCATGGAAAAAACTCGCAAGTCAAATGACATGTTTGATTGCTGGCATGGATCGATCTCTTGCGTTAACATAATCTGGCAAAATCACCTATAAAGTCTTTGGCAATCTTGTTTTCCACAGAGATTACATGATTAAATGGCCAACAAACAATGGCCTCCATAGTCTGAACTGGCTGGCGGGCGCGTATTTCCTTTACTAAGACATAAATATATTCCGGCCACTTGATCAATTATTATATGTGGTAGCTAGTACGTACCGTAGTAGTAATTCTGGTATGCTGTATATATGTTTTGTCTGTTTTGTTCACGCAGTTCTCCCAGTCAACAGAAAAATTATAAGCCCTAGCTATGGTGCCCTACAGGCATGAACTTCAATATCAAACAAAGGGCAGGGCAAAGAATTTTGACAAAGGAAAAACTGTTATGACTCCTATAATTAAGATCATACATGTGCATTATTATGTTGAACATGTAGGGCAGTATAGATGCTCCCTCCTTTTCTGAGAATGCCATTTGTTTTTAATTCATTACAAACGTCGAAGAAATCAAATATCATATTGATGCCACGTTATGAAAATTGCAACTTAAAACGTGCAATATGAAATGCTACTCTAATAATGGAATCGATCAACATTGGGGGAGGGAGATCGGTTACGTGGTAGAATGCCAAATCCAATTAAATTGATCCTCCAAAAATAAAAATAGAAACTGAGTCACTGACTCAATAGTTTGAATTGTTCATGCGTCATTTGAAAACTACAAGTTGGAATTAGAAAATCCACCATACAACTATATAAATAAATTTATATGAATAGCTAGATCGGCATTGTCAACTAACTATAGGGCGGTTCTCTTTTTTGTAAGCTAATAATCATAGATTCCGGCCAGCAGCTACGTACGTCGACTTGGCTCATCTGTTTTCGTCTGCATGCTTTGTTTGTTTCTGTACGTAGTACTTCTTCAGATTTCAGAGAAGAAATTAATGAAGAAAAATGTTCTTCATTTTACCTATTCTGGGAGAAAACTTCAACAGTATTCGTACGTGCTGTTCTTCATTTTGTTTTATTTCGAATTCTCTTCTTGTTTTGTTATCGTGAGATTCTTATTTGCAGCTTTGACTGTACGACATAACAACATAAAATCAGGTTAGAGGATTCAAGATTAATCCAAACCCAAAGCCTGCTGGTATATATTAAATTTGATCTGATAATAACAAGTACGCAAAGAGATTACGTACCTAATATGATTTTCACATTTCACATTTGCCGGTAATGTGTTGCTACGCAGATTAACTACGCGCAAGCATGCTGATAACTTATATTTCGTAACCGTGTTGGGTGCCGATACTATTTGAAGGC
>WPAB01000244.1:0-42820 GCA_010134655.1 Fragaria nilgerrensis
ACAGGGTATCTTTAGTCAAGCGTTCATTGGCAACAAAAGTACCGTGCGCGGATCCCAAATCAATCACATATATGCTGTGAAAAGGATAAAAGCTAGTAAATGACATGAAAGCAAACTAAAAGCATAAGCATGAGATCCCAACATAAATGTATAGATGGATCTCCTAGTTTGAGATTCTAACCCAACAATGAATGCGAAAGAGAGACTGACCTGCCGTTCTTGTGAGGAACAAGAGCAGCATGCTGGCGCGAAACAGACTGATGATCAAGGACATAATCGCAAGTAAGAGACTGGCGGCCGAAGATGTTGCGGCGCTTATCCAGAGTAATGCGGTCAACAAGCTTGACCGTCTTTCAAGACTTGAAGATAATAGACGCCGGGCGGGGCTCCATTGCCCACTCGGGGGCTGCCATGTGGACTGTCCCTCCCCGATCTGCCCCACCGCCAGAGGAGGAGGAGGAGGCGCAGGGACTGCTTCCTTCACCGAGAAGGGCTCCAAGGACTGCGCTTTCCTGAATCTGTCGAGCCCTGCTCTTCCGTACATGATTCAATTCGATCGGATTCCCAGTCGTTGTTGCATAACCTGCATCGCTCGAATCCCCTAATCCACTCTACCTAGCCACATCCAATTCAGAATCAACTCAGAGTGGCCGCCGAAGGGTTTAGCCTCCCCTCCTTTGGCTTTCCGTAATTACTTGTTTCTCCTTTCTTTTACTTCAATTGACCATCGTATCCCTCCTCTCCGAAAAGGACCGATTGCCCCTGATTGGATCAGCTTGATACACTGCAAACGAGGGTGAGTCCTGTCCTGGGTATAGCAGCGAGAGACTGAGAGAGCCAAGAAGAGCAAGCGGCGGTGAGGTACCTCTTTCTTCACTGTTTCTTCTTCGTTTCTTCTACTTGGGTCCAATCTAGCTTACATTGTATTGCAGTGAATTTGAGGGAGTAGCTAGCCATGTCGGACAAAGGTGGAAAGGGGTTCACTGCTTTACCCAAGGGAAAAGGAGGCAAATCTTCACTCAAGGAGGTCTGCTTTCTCTCCTTCCTCACTTTCATTTTCTCAAACAATCTCTCTCTCACTAATCTCTATTTTATATTTCTATTTCTGTAGCTACTCCCAAAGGCAAGGACGGTGGCTCAGCAAAGTCCAAGAAGACCAGAAATGTTCAGTTTTCTTCTCAAGGTTCGACCTTTCCTCTTTATTCCATCTATTTCACATTTTCCGTCTGATGCATGTCCTTATCTTCTTCCATTTTCAATATTTCAGCTGCTGCTTCCACCAAAGGTTTGATTTTTTTTTTTTTTTTTTTTTAGATTTTCATTTTCGTTTTAGTCCCATCTGTATTTATGCAGTGGTGTGGATCTAAAATCGTTGTGATTTTGTAGCCAATTCAGGAAAGGGGGGACAAGCCGATGGTGGAGCAAAGAAAGATAAAGAACCACTGCAGCTCAAAGTTGAGAATGGTAAACCATTTCCCTTCAAACTTGGTGTGCCAAGTGTCATGTGTCCTGCATTACATACACACAATTAGAGTAAATGTTGCAAATAGCTTTCTTGTCTTTGCTTTTGCAACCGTCTTTATCAAATCGGAAATATTTTGTCAGTTATAGGCTTTGATATTGTCATGTTTGTTGTGTATGTAGAATTGCCAAGGGTGCCAAATGTCTGATGGATTGCGAGGCTGCGGATATCTTGCAAGGAATTCAGGACCACATGGTCATATTGTCCAAAGATCCATCAATTAAACTCCCTGTGTAAGAGTGTAGTTAATTAACAGAAGAATGGTTGGTTAGCTGTCATATTTATGTTGTGCTCATATGAAATATGCTTATTGTTTGGTTCCAGATCCTTCGATAGGGCACTGCAGTACACACAAAAAAGCACCAACTATACAGATCCTGAGTCTGTCAGACAAGTTCTTCAGTATCCTTGATTCGTTTTTAAAACCTTTTTCTTGTGTGCGTTAGTTGTGTGTATGGTGTGCTTGAATATGCTTGTTTTCTGTCTGGAGTCTGTAGATAAATACATTTCTCTCCTGTTGAACTCTTAACTGGTACATAGGAATCTCAAAACATATGGTGTCACAGATGGCGAGGTTACATCTCAACCTTATTAGTGTGTGTTTTTCCTTGTTATTTAAGCATTGGTCATGACTTTAGTTCTTTCCTTCTGCAGATTTGTGTGATGGCTAATGTGTATCCAGAAACTGCTGATGAAGTTTTTGCTCTACTCCCGTCCTTGAAGGTAAATTAACGTTTAAGATTGTTGTTGTCAGTTATTATTAGTCTTTGGACCTTTGTATTTCCTATTATGAGATGATTAATGTATTTATGTTTAGTTCTTGCAAGTAATATCTCAAGAGTGTTTTTCTTTTTTGTCAAAGGTTTACTTATGCTGCTGTAAAGGATGAAAATAAGTGGTATTTGATAAATAAATTTGAAATAAACAAACTGAACTTGCAAGTTCATAACTTTCAATTTATTATTGGAGGTTAATCTTCCCTGATCTTGGAGGGTAAATTATACAATCACCCTTGCAATATTGGACGGATTTATACATTGATCTTCAGCTATATGAGTTGCTTTATGGATTATTCAAATATAGGAAGTCACTTGAATCAGCTGTGGTGGGTTACTTTATTTACAGAGCTTAGATTTGATTTGCCCTTTCTTTTTAATCAATTAATTGATATAAAATGTATCTATACAGGTAAAGTTGGTGATTCCTTTCTCCCTTTATGAAATTAATATTGAGCCAGTTACTTGTCATGCTGGTCTTCTTTCTCCCGCTTTTTTTTTTTTTCAAAGGAACTGAATCTTTCATTTTAGACATCCCAGACTCAATCCAGAAACCATATGTAATCTTAGAGAAGGGAAGAAAATAACCTAGGAAAAGTTATTAGAAAAGTAGGACACTTGTTCCTTTTATTGATCTTGTGCTGTTCACTGTTTTTGGTGTGAGAGGAACTTTCTAGAGCTTGATGAGTTATTGCTTTTCGTGTGTTGACTTGATGTGATACGATGTCCCAAATAAACATTTTCTTGTCTTTTGAACTTTCCTAAAGTTTTCAACCTGCCATATTAAGAGTCAAATTCTATGAATCTCTGTCGGTATCAAGTATTCTGCTTTGGAGCTGCATATTATAGTATTTCGACTTTCAGTTTCTCTATTGAATTGTTAAGTTACTGAATTCTACTCATCAGTATTCCGCCTATTGGAATGTTTGTTTGAGGCTGTTAAATTCTGCTCACATTTCACCAAAGTGAAGCATTCTGTTAAATTTGAGGCTGTCACTTTAACCTTCAATAACTGTCTTTCCGGTCACTAGCTGCTAGTGTATTCTGATTACAACAATGAAAGAAGCTGATAATCCTTAGTGGTTCATTTCTTGCAGGCTAGGAGAATCATGCTCGACGACCCAGTCAATGATGTTTTGAGTGATCTAGCTAAGCTTAAAAAGTCGGCATAGTATTCTGATTTCTGTAATAGGTGGAGATCGCTGCTAATTAGTAATAATTTCCATTCTGCGTGTAAATGAGCTTATATGGCTGCTCCTATACAGCACGATTGATCAAGTATTCTGGTAATCCAATGCAGTGTCTAGATGCAGTTGGAGCACTAATATGAGGGATCCTGCTTTGTGGATTTTCCAGGGTAGAGGCAGCATGACCTCTTATGCTTTTGTTATGTTTTAGTGGTCCTTCAAACTATATGACCTAAGAATTGGCGACTTTTATGATTGTAAATAAGATTGTAATTCGACTGGTTTGCTTTTCGCCTTTTGTTAGTGCTGTGGCCTGTGGATAGAAAAAATGCAGTTACGCGGATGATATATGACTTTAATACCAAGACGAATAACTGATATCTGATTGATTCTGTGAGGCAGAAAAGGAACAGGGAAAAGGAAAAAAAAAAAAAAAGTCAGAGAAAAGCATTTGCAGGAACTGGAAAGAAAATGAGCATTAATGCAGTAATTATAGCTTTGCTCGAGAAAAGAAAAGGTTGGAACTATAAATAAAAAAAAGGTTGTGGAAAGTGGAGGGATGCATTTAGACGTGCCCTCTTGTTTTGGTCCTTGTTAGTCGGTCGTAAATAAACAGAAACAGATGACGATGCGAAAGAAGAGGAAGAAGAAGAAGAAATAATAAAGAAAGAAAGGGGAGCAGATGACGATGATGATGAATTTTCAGGGGAATCAGAATCAGAAGCGGAAGAGAATGGAGAAAGCACTACTCATCCAGGCAGAGGATTGTTGGTTGGAGAAGGAGACTTCTCCTTCTCTCTTTCTTTGGCCACCCACTTCGGATCAGCACGCAACATGGTCGCCACCTCTCTCGATTCCCAGGAAAGATATATAGCAAGTAACAGTAATGCAATAGCGAATGTGAGGGAGCTTGAAGAAAGGGGTGCTTGGTGCTCTACGGTGTTGACGCCAAGACCATGAGTCAACACTTCTTCCTCCCTCAAGTTCGACGAGAGAATTGTCTACAACTTCCCTCATGTTGGCTTTCTCTTCAGAGAGGAAAGCTACTGCCAGATCCAGTAAGTACTAGTCTACTCTCTACCTTTGTACCTTAATAAAACCCAACGGTATATTAGCTTTTGATGATCATTGAATATGTGTCCAATAGGTTGAACAAGAGACTGGTGAAGGGTTTTCTCAGGAATGCTAAACTTCTTTGAAAAAAGAGGAGGGGAGATTCATATATCTCACAAAGAAGGCCATCCTTACAACAAATGGGATTTAGTGAAGAAAGCACACAAAATAGGAGGACTGGTTCTAACCCAATCTGTGCCCTTCTGCAAGGATGACTATCCTGGATATGACAACAAGAGAGCCCATGGTTCCCTTTCTGATGCTTCTTTCCACCTTGGGGATTGCACTACTTACATGTTTAACCTTGCTTAGTCACATACTCTGTTGTGTGTTTGCCGAGCTCTCTTTAAATCAACCATCTTTGTTAGAGATTGAAGACGACGAGGTGCTTAATTGCTTGCTTGCCACCTGAGGCATCAGAGGATTCAACATGTAATGTAATATATGAAGAAACGAAAAATCATCAACTGCTTTATTAGCTTATATGTGGATGATTGAACATGCTTTCTCTTATTGCTACTTTGTGTAGGAGTGTACTGAATGTTGTCTTTGCTTGCTCCAATTATCAATACTACATGATTGCTGCTATCTTTTAGTTAAGCATCTCTACTCATTCAGCTTCTGAATACTTGGTTTCCTTTCCTTTTCATCTTGGCCAAGTCTCAACAGAGACCGGTCTCACAGGCATAACAGGATTAACAGCAAAAGAAAAGATGACCATGCATATTGTGTTGGCCTGCAGTCTCGTATAAGTGCTTTGTGCTGAAATGTTAGCTTGCGCTGAGAAAAAGTTTAAGAAACCTAGAGTATTTGAATATTAGCTTGCCCTCTGGATGATCTGTTGATTTTTATCAGTTTAGACAATCTGTAGTTGTCGTTAGTTTATTCCCTGTAAATTCAATTATCAATACTTTTGCTTTCGACTATTTCATCATTAGATTTATAAGCATTAACATTCATATAATTCAATACTCTTAGTATGAATACATTCACTGAGCACACACCACCTACTCTAAATCTTGGAATAATTTATCTGATCACTAGTATTCATATCCTATGATGCTTATCACAAAGAGCAGTAGTTCCAGAAGACGGGGACTTTGAAAAACCCGCTGGAGGAACCTTATATCACACAAATCCAAACCTTCCATGAAATAAGAATCCAAATCCAAACAATGGCCGAACTGTGTTGTAGCTGAGAAAAGGAAGTAGCACTAGATGTAGTAACGCCTACAAGAAACCTGCACTCACCCATTGAAGGGTCTAGAAAAGTGACCATACCAAGCCCATCGAAATCACAGCTGTTCTTTCTGCATTTGGACCTGATAGTAACTGTTGAAGGCATATGAGATATTTCCCTTTGCACCGATTCCGTTACATGATCCCCCATAGCCGAGTGTGGTGCAATCTGCAACACTACAGGCAAGTTTCATGTGGCTTTCCACAGCAGACAAATCCCTCGCTGGGTCTGCCACGCACCACCTAGATGGTAGATACTCAACATTCCTTGCATTTATCAATCGTCTACTGCCTAAACCAAGGTTCAACGGATACTTAGCCTGGCCGTCAAAGGAAAAAATTCCCCAGTGCCTTTCAAAGGTGCCTGGAAGTGTGCTCTTTGCCTCTTCATCGAGCAGACCAAAAAGATATATATCCATCGGAGGGACACCTGGCCTTAGAGGAGTCCTTTGTTACTTAGAACATTTTTTATCAGGCCTTGGTTGAATGTCTTTGCTGCAGTGAGATTTGCACTGATGGCTCCATCTGTCGGCCAACCCACTTCCCCAATAACTATAGGCATCTGACCATATCCCAGTTTGCTCAGGGCCGCAACCAGTGTGTCAAAATTTCCATCAAATGCATTGTTATAAACAGCGGACCCATCTGTGACAGAATGGCTAGTCCCCTCGAAGAATGCATATTCTTGAGGGAAATCTGAGCTTCCATAGAGACTTAGAAATGGGTAGATATTGACTACAAAAGGAGAACCATTTGAGTTGAGAAATGAAACAAGTTGAGTCATAATTTGTGTTAGTTCTGGTCGAAATGCCCCTTGAGAAGGAAGTGCAGCCTCATAGGCATCAGCATTACATGGTACAACTAACTTCACATAACTTGCAAGATTCACTTTAGCTAAGGATTGTTGAAGATTGAGCAATGCAGGCATGACATAAGGCTGATATTGACCAGAGTAACTTGTAAGGAATGGCTCATTTCCAACTGCAACATACCTGTCATCATAAGCCAAGAACTAAATTACAGAACTTAGATGTGTGCCAAAAAAATCTAATAGAAATTGATGTATAAGAAGCAATTCTTACATTACACTGTCTACTCAAGTTAGGTCTTTCAGCAGAATGAAAGTCTATGGTTAGCAAGAATGAAAGTCTACTGTTAGCAGAAGAGAAACTTTCTCATAATTGAGTTAAACTTGTGTGAGAGATGCCACATGGAACTGTTAGGCTTCCTGACAGTGAGATCTTCCTATGTGGTTCTGATATACTAATGTTAGATAACAACTAGCGAATAGCATAGTGCTCCTACAAAAGCTAAAAAATAATTTTCCCTCTCTATAATGAGATATACTTATGTTTTAGCATCGAAGTGGTCTATCATATCTCCTTACAAAGGATTTACGAACTTTTTTGTTGGAATCATTTGCTTTCGGTGTAGATATAGAAACTTAAACAATAACTACACTCAATGAAGTTCCCCAGAGACCTTATCTTAACTAGGAAACTTAAACAATAACCTCATATTCCATGACATTATGATGTCTGGTTTCACAAGGAGCTTGCAATGAAGAATAGAAGGGAAGTCTGGTTTAGCAAGCACAGCATGATGAGTGAACCAGATATTAGAGCTTTCTTAAATTACAGACCTATGTGTTGGGAACAGTAAGGTAGAATTCAGCTGCATAGGATTATCAGAAGTTTGAAATAAGACTTGTTAAACACACATCAATACTGTGCCGCCAACTCACGTTATCTTTTCTGGATATAAAGATAAAATGCAAATGGAAACACTAGCTCAAATGCCATCTGTTCCGGTTGGCGTTATCTTTCTGGATATAAAGATAAAATGCAAACGGAAACACTAGCTCAAATGCCATCTGTTCCTGGTTCCCAACCCGGAACAGAAGTACCAGATGATAAACAAATTTTTGAAATAATTCTTATTGATATATTGTTCATAGTGCTTTATGAGTTTTATCTTCCATCCAAAATATCCTCAAGAAAATGATAGAAGTCTAGCCGGAATCCTGAAGACTTGTAAATCTACTTCATTTACTAGGCATTAGTAAAGTCGGCAACTTCAGAATGGCGGAACTCACTTGTAAACCAGATTGATTCCTTAATAGTAATAGATCAGGGTAAAATTGACTCTAAACCTGTACCTTATATCTCAGCACACAGAGATGAATCCAGCTAGTGTATCACTTGATCAATATACTAGACGTGATACATGGCAGCACCACAAATTGCAATTTTACAGAATGTTATCAGAAGCAAGATTAAAGTTGTCACCTTTTATGTCACTAGCTAGAAAGAGAAACAATCAAAGCCAGAAGAGAAGGAAAAGAGACATACAGTGAATGCAAACAAGTTTAAAGAGAGGATGGAAGTTGGAACCTGATATCGACGCCATTCTTAACGACATATCTAGAGACATTGCGACGGACCCACAAATCAGAGGCATCAGCGGAAGAGCTCAAGAAGGGCAACATGTCATTTGGGATTCCAACCATGACCTGAATCCCAGAGCCCATGAGAGCCTCAAGGCAATCTGGGTCTGCATCGAAAAGCTTAACTTTGGATATCTTGTTGTCTTTCAAGAGATCTACAACAATGGAAGGCTTGAGCTTGTGAAATGACAGGATGCCCCAGTTCACTCCAATGGCTGCTTCTGCTACCCTTGGAGCTGTCAAGCACCACATCACTATTAAGCAAACTAGCCTTGCTTCTACCATCTTATCTCTCAGTTTCAACTTTGAACTCTGAAAGCCCAAAGCCCCCAGCTTCATTCATATACTGAAGGTTCGAGTCGATGATCAGTGCTAACAAGGTCGGTGTGTACTTGAGCCTTGCTACCGACTTGAAGAAGAGTAGAGTAAAGTAGAAGCAGGCATTATTTATAAGAATGAGAAATTACTGACGTATCCTCCCCCACACATGTCCCACAGCGGGAAGCAAGGAAAAAGATCTGTTTATTTTAGGTAAAATCCAATATTACCATCTTGTTCAATATGAAATTATAAATATTGAAACCATTTTCAGCTAATCCATTCATATATTTCATAGGATTAATATAACAGAACGATCTCAGTTTCGGAGTTTTGATTATCCAAAATCACTGCAAAACCCCAGGATATATACTAACAAGACGATGACATCTGCTTAGTGGGACATATTCCTTTTTGAAGTTTTGTCTAGATAGCCGACTACCACGAGAAAATGGGCTCAAGCTGACGGAGCATGAACACTCTTTCTTTGGTATATCCTTTTCTGCTGTGCTGCCTATCTTCTCTATACACGCAGATGCAGTACGTCCTCACCCTTTTCAACTTTTCTACTGTGAGTCCGTCTGTGACATCTCTCGAAAATTATATACAATTTCTTAATGGATTAAATTCAATTTGTTCCTCGTACTTTAGGTCAATAATTAGTTTGGTCCCATATCTTTTTTTAATAACGTTGGTCCTTATACTCTCAAACATCTCTAAAATTTTAATATGGCTTCAAAAATAATATTATTTGCTGAATTGAAACTGACATGGGGATCCACATTTGAGCTTTTTAACCTACAAATAGGACAAATAAACATTCTAACGATGAAAAAAAGTCATTTTTCAAGGACCAAACTCACCCATTTTTGCACTAAAATTCAAAATTTGGATTTAGATGATGTCATTTGAGAGTACAAGGACCAACGTTGTTAAAAAAAAAGATATGAGACCAAACTGATTATTGACCTAAAGTACGAGGGGGCAAACTGAATTTAATCTTTAAACAAGTGAGCGTTGTGAATCACCAACAAATACAAGTGAGCAGTTCCAACGTCTGTATCATATCTAGTTTCCAGTACAAAATGCATGAGCCTCTGCTTTAGGCATTAGGTAGATTTAAGTTAAGGGAGGGAGATATTTGCATGCCTTTAATCGGCATGGAATATAGAAATAGCAGATAAGTCTATCTTTTTATCTGTTCACTTTACTGATGGACTTCTCATAGCATAAACGGAATTTGAGATTCCAATTGAGCGTCTCTCAGAAGCAACTTCAAACCAGTTAATTTGCTCATCTATTTTTCTTTACCAAAAGTATCCAATCGCAGCAATTACATTATCCCTTGGCAGCAGACAGACAGACAATTGCTCATCATTTATTGATTCCTCTAAACAGAACCAGCATTATATTTCAGTTTTATTGTATTCATACAATATTACACCATCTAAAAACTAAAGTTCGGCCAGCCGACACACACAGCACCTTATTCTTCAGAAAGATCAATCATACTCAATTGACCGTGCAGCTGCGCGCACTGAGAATCTGAATCTAGAACTATATAGCACACAAATGCCAAATGCTTATTCCATCATCACTAGAACTATTAAATGTGTCAGTTTGCAGATAATGCTTATCAAGACATGCAGATAAGCATGAAATTACAAATTTACAATAGTGATCGATGCGAAAAGGTAGCTGGCTTACACAAAACTAGAGATGGGATTAAACTCCTCCGTGATCCATTGATGGGATCAGTCAAGTTCTGTTAAAATCAGGCTGGTTGGTGACAGATCTTACCCACGACCATTTGTTGTCTCTTGTGTTGACCTCATTCTTAGCCTTCGCCACCTCTTCAACTGGAATGTAAGCATAGTTGCCATTGATGGGGCCAGGGACGAATCCAGTGTAACCAGCCATCACTCCATGAATAGCTGAATGGGCAAGAAGTGTACAGTACAAGTTATCTGTAGCATTTGCAGGGACGGCTCGGATCATGTATGTAGGGTCTATGTACTTGACTGTGACCAGCTCGTTGGGGTGATCCCTGCTCCACCAATTCTTGAGCTCCGACTTCAACCATTGGCCAACATCTAGGAACACTAGGTTCCCAGATTCATCCCTCTCTTGTTTCTGAGCCTCGTTCCTCGGAATTATATCCTGTCCCGCTCCTTCAGCCACAACTAACACTGCATGTCCATTCTCCCTCAGTCGCTGCTCCATGAATTCAAATAACCCTCCTTTTCCTTCCAGGTAAAACTCAGTTTCAGGGATTAGGCAGCAGTCCACATCTCGGCTGCTCAATGTTGCGTGCAGAGCAATGTGGCCAGTACTACGACCCATCAACTTGACCAAGCCTATTCCATTCACTGCACTTTCAGCCTCCACATGAGCTGCACTTATTGCCTGCTGAGCCATTTCTACTGCTGTCTGGAATCCGAAAGATTTGTCAATGATGCCAACATCATTGTCAACCGTTTTTGGAATCCCAGTTACCCCTATTTTCAGTTTTCGCCTGCAAATCTCATGAAATATCTCAACTGCCCCACGCATTGTGCCGTCTCCACCTATTATGTACACCTGCGCCGTGTAACGGAATAATTTTATCTAGAATTTCCTTTCATGCATCAATTCATATATGCAGGTATATAACAGTAACTACTATTTTACATAATCTGGTTCATAAATCCGGCCATCACTATACAGTAACAAATCTGCCCTGAGTCCCTGAAATTTGAAAGTAGCTACTAGGCTAGTAGAACTTCATTTACATAATGACAATAAATTCGGAAAAAGATTGATGATCATGGCCTTCCATCCATATAAAACTTTTACACATACTAACATTCGCCACTACCTTGGATTCGATTAATAACAACTGATGGTTCCATCAAATGGCATGGGACCTTCAAATTTGTTACATTGTTCGTGTGGCTATATATTGGTGACATATATAGTGCGATCAATCAATCGGTAGTATATGGTCTACACATAAATTGATATATGGCAAATTAAAGAAACAGAGGAAGACTCATAAGGTTGTAGATGAATTCTAATGATGAATTTGGTACCGTACCTGGTTATAGCCGCGATTTTGGATGGCATCGACAATCTTATGGAGATCAAAACCACCTCGGGAGGTCTCGAGGACAGTGCCGCCATTCTTGTGCCAGTTGTGGACGAGCTTTGGGTCAAGCTGGATGGGGTTCATAGAGTAAAATCCACGATAGCCAGCCTTGATACCAAAAATCTGACGGACTCCGTAGAGGTCCCAGAGGGCAAGAACCAGCTCTCTCACCACCGTGTTCATTCCCGGGCACAGCCCACCGCATGTCACTATAGCCGCCTTGATGCTCGACGGCTCGAACAATATGTGCCGTCGGGGGCCGGCGCGATGGTAAGCTGAGGCGGGACCAGAGGAGGCGCCGGAAGCGGAGAGGTCGTAGACAATCTGGCGGAGGATGACATCGGATGGGGTTATGTAGAAGCCGTCGGAGGGGTGGTAGAAGGGGTTGTGTTCGAGTGGGTTGTTGTGGGTTGGGAGTTGTGAGAGATAGTCGGTGAGGTGGGGTAGCCTTTGGAGCTTCACCGGAGACAATGACAAGATCAACTCATCATCGTCATCATCAACCTCTACTGGATTGATTGGACTAAGTTGTTTGTGTTCAGGTTCTGGATGCGGCATGGCAAGATAGTCTGCTTTCTTTCGTTTGGTTTCGTTGTTTGTGGTTTCGTTTGTTTGGTTCGATCACTCAGCTCATCTAGACCGGCAGACTCATCGATCATTTCGACAGACATTTCCAATTAACTATGCACTTGGAACAGAAAATATGTGAACGTGGCGCCCTTTTTACACAACCAACGCCACGTAACCCCCAACGCCAACAGCATGCACTAGATTTCCAATTAACTATAAGCATGCATCTTCTAGGCAATTTAATCAATGCAATTTCTAAAAGCAGCCGTGTCAATGGTGTCGACGTACTGTCGAGGAAAATACACAGACATTACGCTCTAGGGTTTGGTTCACACATAACACCTAGAATTTTCACGATTTTCTTCTCTTCATCTATTTAACCAACCAGACTACAATTCACCGACAACTGTTTGCTATATATATATATTAGGATACATATGAGTCACGCGTAACCCAAAATAGACGTTTGGCTGAGATCTTCATCGTCTTTCTTTTGGTGGATTGTTTAGATTCTGGTGCCTTTAACCCAGACCCTTTTCTGATTTTTCATTGACTTCTTTTTTTTGTCTCCAGTTGACTCAACAGAAAAATCAGCATCCTCCATGCCAGCTCCAATCAACTGAAATACAGTAAATAATCACAAAGTTAACTGCAAAGACAAAACGGAGGAATCCAAGTACCACAGTAACTCTATCTGTAGAAATGGAGGTTACAAATGTAGGGGGTAAAAAAGTAACATATCAGTCGCATGTGTTTCTATGTACAACTCAGAAAAGGAACTAGTGTACCTCTTTTTGCCTGTTTACTGACTTTACTCTCCTCCCTGCAGATACATCCGAACGGTGATCTGCGTCATCTGTCCTCAAGTAAAACCGATTCATATCATCTGACTCTTTGTCTTTCACCCCGTCGGCTTGACGTTGGCTTGACGGTGTTTCATGGTGTTCAGATAATTTGGTGTTTTGCGAACTACACCCTCTAACCTTTAGTTTCCAAGATGATTTTATTCTTCGATTCACGATGCTTTTTGAACTGCTTTTGTTACTGTATCTTTCTGCAATTTCCCTGATGAAACCAGCTCCAAAATAGTTAAAGGAATAAAAGAGCTTTAATTTCGAAAACTCAAGATATATAAATTCAAACTTACATCAACCAAAATGTATGTCTGCAAATATGTCTAAGTCGCAAAAAGTCTAATTAATTAATTCAAAGCTCCAACCGTTTATGATAAACTAATTCCTCTAGCATCTATTCCCAAAAGCTTAATTAAGCTGTGTTAGTATAACATGCAATAGTCTTACACTTCCAGTTTTTTTTTTCTTTTTACTGAAACTCAAAGGACCTCTACATCACCAATCACTATGAACAAGTCACAAAGCAGAGAATCAATTGTCTGTCTGTTGCTACTCTAAACATATAGGTCTACAACAGTAATAAAAGAATATGCATATGATGCCTTGAAATCTCCTGCTATCTTTCACATTCGAAAGTACTCAATTACAATCACGTTTGGAAGAGTGAAAATCGTATTACAAGTTCACAGCATACTTGATAGACAAGTAACATTTGGTGATCATACCTTTTGGTAATTAAAGCATATATATAAGTTGGAAGTAACAGGATGTATGCAATATAGATAATGGTTTGCAATAACTAGCCACCTCAAAATTTAAACAAATGCATTTGTTGCTAAGAAACTATACTTAAACACCAGATAATTTACTCCTATCTGACAAGACCCAGAAATTGTGCTCCAATTATTTCATATATATATATATATATATATATATATATATATATATACACACACTACCAGAAGAAAGGCTTTAGCCGACGAAAATAAAAAAACCAGGCCGACGAATTTTTTTTTCGTCGGCTAATTTACAATCTTCGTCGGCTATGGTCAACTTTAGCCGACGAAATTTTTATTTCGTTGGCTAAATAATTTTTTCGTCGGCTATAGTTTGTGAACTTTAGCCGACGAAATTTTCAAAACTTTAGCCGACGAAATAAAAAATTTATTTCGTCGGCTAAAGTGCCTTATATTTGCAGATTTGGACAACAACTCATCTGGAAAAAAAAACTATACGTAGAGCCTTCAAACGCAAAAAAGTTGTGAAATAAGATATGACCAGAATTGTGAAATACGTCTATGGTTGAAAAATTACAGTATTCCGGTAAAGTCTCGGTGCCGATAATTGACTTATCCTTATTATTCACTATGCTGCAGATTTGGCATTTGGTGTCTGATTGACTATTATGATACCTTTTCGAAAGCATAACGGCGCTACGAGTCAGACTCATTGCTGATGCCATGATGTATAGGCTTTTTGGCCATCTGAGTCCGTTTAGGGCTTCAAAATGCAGTTTTCTTATTTTCGATTAGAGTTGACCGTTTCGATCGAGCCCTTAACGTTGTCGGATCCAGTTGAATTTTTTACCATAGACATCTTTCGTCATAATGATCATATCTGATGGTCGAATTTTGGTTTGTGAATTTTAGTCATCGGAATCACAACGTATCTACTATTTACCGTTATTCGGGTTTATGAGGAGCCCTATCGTTGGAAGGTAAATGTCTCAAAAATTTTATATGGGCAGTTGCGTCTCATCTACGTGAGAGTTTTTTGTGTGAAAGGTTTGACCAAACTACGTAATATAGAGGGAGATATGAGCGTTTTCGTGTGATAAGTAACGATGGATTAGGGTTGATCGTTTCGATCGAGCCCTTAACGTTGTCGGATCCAGTTGAATTTTTTACCACAAACATCTTTCGTCATAATGATCATATCTGACGGTCGAATTTTGGTTTGTGAATTTTAGTCATCAAAATCACAACGTGTCTACTAATGTTGTATAACTTGTTTAATAGGTTATACAACTTTGTAAACCAACTCTACATAGGAAGCAAAATTATCAAAAATCTTGTGAAATAAGATGTGTTCAGAATGGTGAAATACGGCTATGGTTCAAAAATCATGTAAATCGGGTAAAGTCTCGGTGCCGATAGTAGCGGTTAACCCTATTTACCGTTATTATTCCCTATGGGGAGCCCTATCGTCGGAAGGTAAATGTCTCAAATTTTTTATATAGGCGGTTGCGTCTCATCTACGTGAGAGTTTTTCGTGTGGAAGGTTTGACCAAACTACGTAATATAGGGGGAGATATGAGCGTTTTCGTGAATTTATAGACTTTAGCCGACGAGATATTAAAAAAGTCGTCGGCTAAGGTCGAAAAATTTTCAAAATTTTTTTGGCGGTAAACCAAAGTTAGAGGAAAATTTTCAAAGGACTTTAGCCGACGAAATATATGAAAAGTCGTCGGCTAAAGTCGAAAAATTTTCAAAATTTTCAACCGAATTTTTTGGCGGTCAACCAAAATTTTCAAAAGAGTTTAGCCGACGAAATTCTTTATTTTCGTCGGCTAAAGTTCTTTATATAGCCGAAGATGGATGGTAAGAAGTCTATTATCTGCCAGATTTTCTTTTCGGCCTAGCTCCGCCGTCAAGCCACCGGAGACCGCCACACTTGTCCCAAAAGCTTCGCCGTCGTCTCTACTTCATTGCTGGATAGGTGATGCATCGAGTGGCGCCGCCGTGAGGGATAAATCGAGCTCCAAAACTCCGCCGGTTCGGATTCGGTGTCGATCGAATTTCTCCTTCCTTAGGTCACCATTTGGTGAGTTCTATATATGGATAAGTTGAGTTTGATTAGTACTACATTTCCCTAGAATTTGGTAGCTCGATTCGGTGTGTGTGAAGAGAATCGAAGATTTGAAGTTTTTAGGGTTTAAAATTGGGGATTTTTATATTTTCAGTCGATTGACCTGTTTAGGCTTAGAATTCAGCTTCGACTTCTTCTAGAAAGTTGTTCGAAATGTTGAGAGGAAGATTCTGTCAAATTTTGGTCGTGATTGGAGGTGGCCGAAAGTTTCTGCAGTTTTTTTTTTCAAAACCCAGCAACTTTAGCCGACGATATTTAAACACTATATTCGTCGGCTATAGTATTTTTTAATTTTTTTTATAAGGTTTAGCCGATGAATTATGCCATAATTCGTCGGCTATAGTTATTTTTAAATTTTTGTATAAGGTTTAGTCGACGAAATATTTTATATTTCGTCGGCTATAGTTATTTTTTTAATTTTTTTATAAGGTTTAGCCGACGAAATATACTAAATTTCGTCGGCTATAGTTATTTTTTAATTATTTATTACACACTTTAGCCGACGAATATCTTAATTGTTTCGTCGGCTAAAGTCTGGGAAAAAAACCGACGACATGTTTTTCGTCGGCTAACTATGGGAATATAGCCGACGAAAAAAAAATTTCGTCGGCTAAAGTCATCACCGACGATCTTTCCCGACGACACTATAGCCGACGAGCCTTCGTCGGCTAAGATCTTAGCCGACGAATTAAGATAACAGGCCGACGAAAATTTTTCGTCGGCTAAAGTGCTTGTTCTGGTAGTGATATATATATATATATACACACACACACACACAGTCTCTATCCAGAGCGAAGCTTCGCTCTGGAATTAACGTGTGAAGGTCCTTATTTGACTCACTTTTCGGTCATTTTTCGATCATACCCGGTCAGTGTCTAGATACATATTGTATGATCATCCTTACAAAGTTCCATCCAGTTTGGTGACCGTTTAAGCCTCCATAATCATGATTTACTCCAACGGTTCTACTTGGACAGATTTTGTTCTATTGATTTATTTTATCTGATTCGGTGTGCAAACGATCACCAAACTGGATGAAACTTTGTAAGGATGATCATACGATATGTATCTAGACACTAACCGGGTATGATCGAAAAATATGACCGAAAAGTTAGTCAAATAAGGACATTCGCACGTTAATTCCAGAGCGAAACTATATATATATATATATATATATAATAAACCTCCTTATTTATTCAAAAGGTACAATTTCCTTAATTGACCTACTTTTCAATCATATTTTCTCATCTCAACCGTTCATCTTTTAGGTATATATGAGTAGATTATCTCTACCAAATTTCAGCCAATTTGATAATCATTAAGGTATTCAAAATTGTGGATTACACGAATGGTTCCGGTTGAACAAATTTGGTTTGCTCATTGTAATTATATAGTTTCGACACCTTAACAATCACTAATTTATTTTGCAGAGATGATCATGTCATATATACCTAAATACTAATTGGCTATGATCGAAAAATATGACCGAAAAGTAGTTCTATTGGCAAAATCCATACCTTTTGAATAAATAAGGATATTTGGATCTGATAAAGATTTTGTGTGTCTGTCTATATATATATATATATATATATATATATATATATATATATATATATACAGATTTTCTCAGGTGCGGATGTCCGCATTTATTCTTACGGTGCGGATTTCTACTTTACACTTACTTTTCAATCGAATTTTCACATCTCCACTGTCTAGTATTTAGATACTAATGTATAGATCATTTCTGCAAAATTTCAGCCAATTTGGTTATCATTAAGGCACTCAAACTGCGTTTTCTGTGGATGAATATAATTTTGTCGAACTTGAACCGTTCATGTTTATAACAGAAAAACGCAGTTTTAAGTGCCTTAAAGATAACCAAATTGGCTGAAATTTTGCATAGATGATCTATACATTAGTATATAAATACTACACAGTGGAGATGTGAAAATTCGATTGAAAAATGAGTGTAAAGTGGAAATTCGCATCGTAAGAATAAATATAGACGTCTGCAGCTGAGAAGCGTTGTGTGTGTGTGTATATATATATATATTCTCAAAAGTGAACGAATATGGACAGAAAATTAAACCTCCTACAAGGATCTCAAAATAGATAGTCATGACTCACCTGTCAGTGGAAGCAGATGCTTCTGGCTTATCTGCCAGACTTGGTGATGATAATGGTTTTGACAAGAACTCCACAGGATCAGCTTCAAGGCAAGTGCTGAAATCCTTCACTCCGTCTTCAGACTTTATTTTCCATAACAACCTTTCTTTTTTATTAACGTTGTTCTTAGAACGGATAATCGATTTTACCGCTTTTGCTGTCTTCCTATTGAAGCAAGTGGTACATTAATCAGCTCAAATATATGTTTGCAAATCATATCATGTAATGAAAGAAAATGGCCATCTTTTCTACTGTAAATTGATTCCGTTCTCCAGGACATGAACGTCAACAACATCCATTGCATGAAAATGTAAATTGGATAATATTTGTGACCAAAAAATAGGCCATGATGGCATGATGCCGCTGAGAGTAACTTCCAATATTAGACATTTGGATTTACATTAAGTATGATTATTATAAATTAAATTAAGGTATAAACTTTAACATCACTAGATTATATGAACACCTACAGTAACAACGAGAATTTCATGGTCAGAATTATGCATCAACCCTTCTACATGGTAGTTGATTCCAATTTGCTATCAATATTTTTAGCAAATACAGTTATGTATCATTTTCTTCAAATAGTTTACTTTTTTTTATCAAAAATAATTTGACTTCCCTTATAAAAGTTGGAATATACGCTCACCCATATGTTGTTGTCGACGTTTTTGGATTAGCTGTAATAATGACAGAAGACAATGGCTTTGGAAGGAACTCCACATGATCATCTATAGGGAAGTTGCTGAAAACCACCGGCCATCTCATTGGAACAACAGAATCCCTATCGAAATTGGAACAGAATGATACATGATTTGAAGAAAGGAGAAACAATTGTTTTAGCAATCCAAAATTGATAGAATAAAAGTTCCATGGACTAATATATGTGAAAAGAAAATTTTGAATATCACATATATACCTGTCGATGCATTTGTGCTTGCAGCGGTTCATCTTATCCACTGTAAATTTTCCAAAAACAATGTCAAGACGCTTTGCTAGTTCTGGTAAATGAGAAAATGGCAAAATATCCCAAATCTTTATAACTTGGACATAATGTGCATTCTCCTGGATAATATCTACAGTCCAAATGAGATTCATGTGCCCTTTGATTTTATACTTCTCTAACAGCTGAGCAGAAGTTCCATCATACACTACATTTCCTTTATCTTTGTGAGGAGAGCGCCATCCACGCGAAAGGCTGGTTAATAACGCAAGCACTTCCCCTAGAATCGCAGTATCTTTAATTTTCTTATGGAGTTCAAAAAGTCACCAGTGAAGCAAACCTATGTGGGAAAGAAGTAATCATTATAAGTCTGCATCTACTGACGAGTAATATTTTAACAACTGAACAGCATACTGCATTTTATTAGAGAACACAGATGAATTCCTTTAGTGACATAACTCCATGTTACTCTGTCCCTGTTTTCTTAACAATTTTGTTCCTCTTTTTAGCTATATTAATAGATTTATACTCTCCATTATAGCTATGAAAATGTCAAGTTTACAATAGACACAGATTTAAGATATAGCAGCATACCTTCCATATAGCGTTTTTGAACAGCATAGAGCCGATATTAAGCAGAGAATGAAGTTGGTCAAGCTCTAGCAGGGCAGTTGTAATAGCCTGGACCAAGTTGCTGTCTTCATCAGCATTATGAAAACAGTTCCGTTTCTTGGCATCAAGGACAAGCTTCTTCCAAACAGAATCACTTGTAACCAAAGTTGACGCATTACCCACTATCCAAAGGCAATACCTGCATAGAACATGTTGCAGAAATCATGTCTGAGATGCATCTTATAGGATAATACAATACAATGAAATTTTATAGATAGTACCTTGCACGTGTAAGTGCAACATTTGCTCTTTGCATGTTTGACATAAAACCAACTGACCCGTTCCCATTACATCGCACAGTAGATATAATTATCACATCTTCTTCACCACCTTGGAACCCATCAACAGATCGCACACTTACGGAGAAGCCAGTATCAGAAGTTCCAGTAGATTTTGTGAGTATCTTTTGAATTGCATAAACTTGAGCCTTGTATGGTGATATGACACCAACACTAACTTTCTTCTTTGTTCTTCTAAATTCTGTGGCAAGAAAGAAAAAATAAAATCCAGTTTTTAGGTCTTTGCAATGTATCAGGTAAATAAGAGCATCGACCAACTTACTACAATAACTACCTTTATAAAGGCTTGCTACTATCTCAGAGACTACAGCAACCTCCACCATATTTTTCCGACTACGTCTGTGATCAAATTCATCTTTTCCATTGGCAACATTTATGAAGGAATAAGATTGGTACATGTTTCCCTTGAGGAAGCATCTCTTGTAGCTTGTTTCTTTAACATTTGGACCATCTACTATCTGGTTGTTGTAGAACTCCTTTTTTGGAAATAAACTGATGGATGGATGCATCCTGTACTGGACATTGAGCAGGTGCTTCTTGTGTCCCAACTTTGCCAGCCTTTCAAACAAACTTCTTCCAAAATCAGCACTTGCTGCAATCTAGTAATTTATCACATTTATTAAGATGCTGTCAATGTAAACACTAACCATACTTTGAAAAGAATGGAAAATTCAAAGGATAAAAACAAACCTTGCTTTGAACCATGGCAGGGAGTTGCCTCTCATCTCCTACAAGGATAGCATGGCGGAGGCCAGATATTTGTAAAGGAATTGCTGATTCACATTCTTTAAGCTGAGCAGCTTCGTCAATGACCAACAATTCCAATGGTCTTGTTTCTGCTACAATATGCAATTTGGAAGAAGTTGATGCGGTACAGAAGATTAAGCAAGCATTTTCTAGGCAGAAGTCCTTTAATGCATATTCGGAAATAGGAACAGAGAATTCCTTTGGAAGCGACTTCAGTGTGTTTGTACATTTTGTTCTCAGCTGCCTAAGGCAACCAACAGTGCTTCCGGGAACTTTGACGTCATTGAGGACTAGCTTCAATCCTTCATTAGCAGCACCAATAGTATGCAATGAAGATTTAATAGACTTGAGCAAACCCAAAGCTCTTACCATGTCCTTTACCACTTCGAGTGAAATGCAAGGAGTTGGTAAGTGGGTGTACAAACCTGTCATACAAATCTTCAGGTCCTCACTGACTGAATCAAATTCATTCTTCACAAACTCCTCAAATGTCAAAAGATAATCCTCAGTTCGATCATCCTCCTCATTTTTTTCTGCATTCTGTTTTTGCTTTGCAGCTCTCTTTTGCAAATACATAGAATAATGTTCCACTGGATCATCAAGTAATTGTATCATTGATGATAACAAATGTTTCCACCCAGACAAAGGAACCAAACACTTGATGAGGATTTTAACACGATGATCAAGAAATATGTCACGCACATCATTGTTATTGTCAATCTTCATTCGCTTTTTGTTACCAAAGAGAACTATATCTCCTAGTCCATACCCGCCATACTCAAGTGACTGATTAACCAATCTTCGGAGCCTTGCTGCAATTTCTAGCACGGCAATATTGGTGGGAGCACATGTGAGAGTTCTGCACTTCAACTGAAAGAGTGCAAAGAGTGTCAGACTCGTTGTCTTTGTCTTGCCAGTACCAGGAGGACCCCATATTAATTTTACAGAATTCTGGTGATGACATTGAGACAAATTGATACAGTTCAAAACTGCAGCTTCTTGGGAATCATTTAGATTTTGGGAGCGAATTGTAGGCCATATATCAGAAATTCTAGTGCAGCATTTTTCTTGGAGAAGCAGACTGAACAAGAATCCCCATCCTGTAAGAAAAAAATGAAAGAGATAAATATATTGAGAATGTGAAAACTATAGGCACATGAATTATTAAAAGGTAATAATATCTGACTACACCATACATCTGACTTGGGTTGCAGAACTTTGTTAATGATATTTGTATTCCCCTCTTCTGAGTTCAAAGCCTTCCATACACGGATATTTGTCATCAAGTTTATAAGACGGACAGCAAAAAGTGTTTTTCTCTTGCTCTTATTCATGCGTAGCTCTCCATAGTTGATAGGCTTCGATGACAGTATTTTGAACTGGAGGAGATCAGGATATTCATCAATATCATATGCTGTAACAACATAAGCTATAAGATAGAACCTTGGAGGCCTGTTCAAATCATCAATGCATTTTGGTCTAACATTTGTCAAGGCAATGATATCTCCAGCCTGTGGCTCATACATCAGTTCTTTGTCATTCTCATTAGTTTCCATATCTCTCTCATACGTTACATCGTAAAACAAGTCATCAGGAGATTTATCGGAATCCATGATTGTCAGAATTTCACAAGTAGGTGCATGTGGCAGAATCAACAAATTCGATAGTAAATCAGCATGAGTTTCCTCAACAAGTGAAGGAATGAATGTTTTCTTGTAACTCGTCACTGTGTCGAATGTGTCGGGGATCCTCTGCACCTGCTTGGTGGACAAAGGGAAAAAATTAATTGACCAAAAGATACGCACTTCACAGTTCAAAGATCAAACTGATTCAGTCAATCCAACACCACTAGTGTATTGACTGAAATTGCAATATTATTGGAAGTGTTGATGTCAATGCAGAATGAATACCTTACTATAAATGCACAGCGAATATAATTGCATCTCCAACTATTATCCTATAACCTATACCAAATTTAAAATTTGACTCACCCAAACTTATTTTTTCATATGAGTTTTGCATTTCCAACTGTTATTGTCAAAACCTAAATCTATTACATGTGGGGACCACTCAATTGATGAGTGTGAAATTTAAGATTCCTCCTAATTAGTTGAGTCAAAATATGACATATTTTAGGTTTAAACTAATTTTGGCTCAAGTTGTATGTAGGTTGGAGATGTAAAATTGAAAAATATAAACCTATTATAGGTTTTAGGACAATGGTTGGAGATAACTTAATAAACTATTTTGTTGGGGGAGATTTGCAAATCACTTTGCAATATCAATATAACATATTCTGCAACCATTTTCATTGTAGAGTTCAACCAAATCTAAATAGTAGAAAGAAAGAAAGAAAAAACTGAAACGTTTGACACATTCCAGTGTACAATAATATAATACAATTGCAATACAGAACAAAGAAACTACTCAAATTTGAACCAAATCTAAGAACACTCTCTAACTAACAAGTTAATGTATCTCTCAATAAAGACATGAACCAAATTAAAACGCAGACAAACCTGATCTCTGTAAAGGTTTTCATCGAGAACATCCTCTAGAGACCAAGAGAATACCAAATCGACTAGGCTTCTAGTATCTGACGCAAGTTTACTCTTCTTCCCATTAGTAATCTTTAGTCTCTTGCTCAATGACTCCCTACTTGATCGTGCTTGATCCTACTTGATGATCGTAAAGACAAAACAAACAAGACTGTCTGGCACTGATGAAACTCAAATCCTTGCTCTAGTTGGAGATGACATAGAAAGACCAAGACTCGAAGAAAGCACAACCAAACTCTTTGGCGCTTTTTCCCATTAAAATAAACAAGAGAATGTGAAAAGAGACATTCTTGCGTAACGAGTAAGAGTTGAGAAATTCTTGGGTGCGACAACCGCACCACGTGTCCCATACGACCAACCACTCCAAAATTGACACGTTTCATTTTTTATTTTATTTTTAACATCAGTACCTTCTTCGTCGCCGCCGTCGTCAAAGCTTTCTTCCTCCCTCCTACAATAAAGGACATGCTGAATATGCAGGGCCACTCAACTCCTCTGCTTACACTGCACGAGATTCTAACGGTCATGGCTCTCACACTCTATCGACGGCAGGTGGGAACTTTGTTCCTGGAGCCACTGTGTTTGGCGCGGGGAATGGGACTGCCAAAGGTGGAGTGTGCTGGCCAGTTAATGACACTATATGCTTTGATTCGGACATCCTGGCAGCATTTGATGTAGCAATACATTTTGAGAGTGGCATTTCAATCGGGGCATTCCATGCTGTCAGGCATGGTATAGCTGTTGTATGCTCAGCAGGAAATTCTGGTCCTGCTGCTGGAACTGTCACAAATGTTGCACCATGGGTGATAACCGTTGGAGCAAGTACTTTGGACCGAGAGTTTCAAAATTTTGTTCAACTTCGTAATGGGCTGCGCCTCAAGGTTTGATCTGTCTCTATCTGTTCATTGTTGTAAAATAAAGATGAAATTTTCATATTATAATTGTTCATCTTTCTATTTGTTGGCCCTGTCAAATACCAGGGAAGTAGCCTTTCTGAACCTTTACCAGATGACACACTTTATCCACTTATAACTGGTGCACAAGCTAAAGGGGTTAGTTCTTCTCCATTCATGGCATCTTTTTCTTCGCAAGGGCCAAACGTTATCACTCCTCAGATCCTTAAGGTTTGCTGTTTATACACACACACATTATATGTGCATGATGTATGACTCACTGTATTGTTTTCCATGCCAACATATCCCCTTTTTTTTTCAGTTGTAGTCATGTTATGAAGTTTGAGCCCACACAGCCAAAATGTTTACACAAACTAATTACAATGATATGAAATATTGACATTGGGTATTGACTAATTTTAATTCTGTCCTTATGATATTCTTGTTCAGCCTGATATCACCGCTCCTGGTGTAAATATCATAGCTGCATACACCCAAGCAAGAAGTCCTACAGACCGAAGCTATGATAAGCGCAGGACTCCATTTATTACTGAATCGGGTACCTCCATGGCTTGCTCTCTTGTAGCTGGAGTTGTAGGCCTTCTGAAGACGCTCTACCCTGACTGGAGTTCAGCTGCAATCAAATCTGCAATCATGACAACTGGTGATGATCGAGACTAATGTTAATACTGTTGTAGGAGTTCAATATTTTAACCATGATGATCGATTAATTGTTTTGTTGAATCTTTTGGCAGCAAGAACGAGAGACACACTGTGAATCCAATGCGGAACGGCTCATTGATTAAAGCAACGCCATCCGATAGTAGTTTCCTCTGCTGCTGCTGCTCCCTAGAGATTCAAGCAAGAGTATTATGAGAAGATTTGGTTTCTGGCAATTAGTCTATAGTTTTCTCGTTTGCCTTTTTAGCTAGCTTAGCTTTGGTCAAGGGGGTTCAGTTTACATGAGGTGGGAAACTAGCGTTTTCACCATCAACGATTTGTTTATATTAACCGTATTTTTGTTTTCATGAATCATATGCAAGTGTTATTTTTTCTCTCTTTTAATCTGGTAAACTGAGCTAAGAGAAGATTGGCCAGCAGTTGAAATCATAGTGATGTAAATGAGGGCAGAATCGTCCTCGAGAAACGAGAGGATATTGGGTTGAAAGTGACAAAAAGAGAGACATGGATCTCGAATGTAAAATGTGGTGGGCAATCAAAGGAATAAGTGGCATTGGAGCCCATCCCGATCAATCATCTGTGTGGGAATGGGAACCAACCACATAGATGACCCTGCCCTGCCCTCCTCCTCTCCTCCCGCTTTCATCATATAACGGTCAAAAAGCGTTACCTTGCTTATTGCCTATTGCCATGCTTCAGAGCACTGTCGTTTCCCATCTCCTCCCAAGGCCCTTCAACTCCATCTCGGCTTCTCTTCATTTCTAGCCACAAACCAGAACCAGAGCAGAAGCAGCAGCAGCCGGAGGAGGAGGATCTTTATCTCACAAACAAGAGATGGTTCTGTGCACGGTGGAGTTAGAGTTAAGACTACTAGTACTACTAGCAGTAATGGATGGAGACAATCTATGTTTGTCGGTACAAAACCTGCCCTTGAAGATTCCATTCTGAGGGTCAGTGGTATAGATGTGTTGACAGACGTGCCTTCCAATGTGGTCTTCACACCAATCCCCAACTCATCGGCAGCATTCCTTGGTGCCACTTCTCAAAATGCTACTTCACAATCACGCCATGTCTTTAAGCTTGGAGTCTTACGGTATGCATCTATCTATACATGCATTCCTTGCTGCATTTCTCCTTTATGCTCATACACTGTTGATCAAGCAGATCATTCGAATTCGATCCGGTCTATAGTTAATTTTTTAACATCCATATGTTTTCATCTGATTTTTCGTCCTTCACCCTAAACTAGCAGTTCTTCTATTATATTCTACTGTTTATCTACCATGCATGGAAGAAACTCTGACAATTTTCTATTTTTTTTAATACAGCGATGTCAGATTATTAAGTCTTTTCAGATTTAAACTTTGGTGGATGATACCACGAGTGGGCAGTACAGGAAGTGACATCCCTGTGGAAACTCAGATGTTGCTCTTGGAAGCAAAGGGGGAGGAGGGAGAGGAAGATACTGCATCTTATATCTTATTCTTGCCAGTTCTAGATGGTGAATTTAGAAGCAGCTTACAGGGAAACGCATCGAATGAACTTGAACTTTGCGTCGAAAGTGGTAATAGTTTATAATGTCTAGCTTCAAATGTTGTGCTTAGATTAGGTACGTACAGTTTGTGATATCAACTCGTGTCCATTTATAGAGGAGGAAAGCCATATGATGCTACTTGGTAATCTAACCTGCTATGGGTTATTAACTTGGCATCTGAGTCCTACTAAGGGAGAAAAAAATATCAGTAGAAGAAGAATAAGAATTTGTTCCCATTGACATTCTCACCTCTGATCTCTTCTTTTGCTAGTCTAACATATGACCTTTTTATGTATTTGGTAGGTGACCCAGCTGTAGTTGCCTCGGAATCCCTAAAAGCAGTTTTTGTGAATTGTGGGAACCATCCTTTCGATCTGGTGAACGAATCTATGAAGTAGGTTAGCCCTCTGAGATAATTTTCATATTCAAGTCAATTTACTAAAATAAAAGGGCATCGGCATTAATATCAAGATGGCATTGGACACTGAAGCTTCTACTAGAGTTCTGTTCTGAACTCAAGCAGCACACTGAAGAGCACACTTGCTGCTTGAGTTCATAATTTAGCTTTTGCTAAATTGTGAATGTATTTATACAGAGCTTATTCTCTTTAGTTCTAATCATATTCAGGACTTTGGCGAAGCATTTTGGAAGCTTTTCTCTTAGAGAAACTAAACAGGTGAGGCAGCCAATGTTTTTCCTTGAGGCCCAAAATAGTAACCTATATTGGATGTTCTCAGCTATTCTGAATTTTTGATGACTGATTTGATGATGCAGATGCCTGGAATGCTAGATTGTTTTGGCTGGTGTACTTGGGATGCCTTTTATCAAGAAGTTAATCCTGAAGGAATTAGAGATGGTCTCAGAAGGTAAATCTAGTTTACTTTTACTTTTCCCCTCAAATGACTATTCCTTCTCTAATGATGTTACTTTAAAGTAACGATGGGAATGCAAATCTTGTGACAGTACTCCAATCATTCACTTGCATCTAATGACGAGGCCACTGTAATGCTATTCTCAAAACGAAACACCAATCTAACATGTTATTCCATTAAAAAGATAGAAGTTATACAGTTATGCAATAGACTTCTTTTAGGAAAATCCTCTTTTTACACATTACAGTTTATCCGAAGGAGGTACACCAGCAAAGTTTTTGATAATCGACGATGGGTGGCAAGATACATCAAATGAGTTTCAAAAAGAAGGGGAGCCATTTGTTGAAGGGACACAGTATGTTCATCATCTTTTCTTGTCAACTTAGAAGCACATTCTGGCTCAATTACTGATTATCTCTTAAGTTCAGGTTTGGAGGCAGATTAAATAGCATTGAAGAAATAACAAGTTCGCAGCATTGTGGTGATGGTGACAAGCCAAGTGGTCTCAAAGATTTTGTTTCTGAGATCAAAAATACCTTTAGCCTTAGGTAAGGTTATGTTATGCACTTTTTAATTACCTTCCCATGCTATGCAGATATGGGCATTTCCAGCTAACTACTTCTGCTTGAAATGTTCCAGCAACAGTAGTCGTGCTTGAAAAATTCATCACCAAATATTGGTCATTTTTATTTTCTGTTCCCTTTATAATTCATGACATACTCGAGAAGGCAGATTCATGTGTATCTAGTTTTTCATATGTATTTTCCAGGATGTTCCACTAATGCCACATTTATTAATTATTTTAAATTCACAGGTATGTGTATGTATGGCATGCCCTATTGGGATATGGGGAGGGCTTGTTCCAAATGCTCCAGGAACTAAAAGTATAACCCTGAGTTAAGATACCCAGTACAGTCACCTGGAAATTTGGCAAATATGAGGGATGGATCTATGGATAGTATGAAAAAAATTTGGTGTTGGTATGATAGATCCTGCAAAGGCATATCAATTTTATGATGATCTACATGGATATCTTGTTTCACAAGATGTAGATGGTGTAAAGGTTGATGTTCCAAACATACTGGAGACCGTATCAGCAGGTTTAGGAGGGCGAGTCTCTCTAACTAGACGATTCAACAGGCACTTGAGAAGTCCATAGCCACTCATTTCCAAGACAACAGCATAATTTGCTGCATGGGCCAAAGCACAGACTCCATTTACCAGTAAACTTACATACTGAACTTTTGCTCAATGAAAAATAAATAGGAACTCCAATATTATTTCCATGCAGTATTAGTGAAAAGAACATATGTTGTGTAGCCAAACTTTTATGCATCCTTTTTTTTTTATTTGTTTGAAGTTTTCACACATTAAGGTAACCTCCCTCCCACAATTTTCTATTGCAGTTCAAAAATAAGTGCTATAACTCGAGCATCTGATGATTACTACCCCAAAACCCAACAACACAGACACTTCACATAGCTGCAGTGGCTTTCAACAGCATATTCCTTGGTGAAGTTGTTGTCCCAGATTGGGACATGTTCTATGTATGATTTGACTTGCTTAGTGTGAAATTAAGCCTTTTGTTCCCTTAACACCTCTGGCTGATCTTCATATACTTACAATTTTCAGAGCCGGCATGAGGCAGCTGAGTTTCATGCTGCTGCTAGAGCTGGGGAGGTTGCGGAGTCTATGTAAGGTAAGCATCTCTGAGGCTTATAAAACACAGTTGCAGTACTTTCATTTAGGAATGTGAAGCGTTTTGTTAACATTGACAGTACTGAATTCACTCGATCATTGTCTTTACTGCCCTCAGACTCAGGCCTGCCATTATATATGATAGTAATATAATGACCATCATCATTTGTCCATTTGTATTTATGGCAATGGTATCTCATATCTTTAATAATCAGTGGATATATTTTACTTCGCAGTGACATATCCAACAATAAACTAATTTACTTGCTACTGCAGATGTACAAGTATAATTTATATTACCACTGCACTTCAGGACTATCTGCTGCTGAGTTTTTTTGTTGTCAATACCTATGTTAGAGTACAAGTTCCATCTTTCAAGACTACAATAAGGAATCGTGCTTCGTGCATCATGTTGACTAATCATTTCAATGGTGTTTAGCTATGACTCATTTAAAAAAATATATTCCCAATTGACAGTGACAAACCCGGGCAGCATGATTTTGAGATACTTAAAAGGCTTGTACTGGCTGATGGTTCAGTTCTCAGAGCTAGATACCCTGGGAGGCCATCACGGGATTGTTTATTTGTTGATCCAGTTATGGACGGGGAGAGGTATATGATTGTTTCTAGCTTTCTCCCACTTTTTTCTATGTAGAAGCACAAAGTTCAAAATAATTTCTTGTTCTAATCATTAGCAAACTTGTCTGGATCATGATAGTCTTCTAAAGATATGGAATTTGAACAAATGCAACGGGAGTTATAGGCGTTTTCAATTGCCAAGGAGCAGGAAGTTGGCCATGTCTGAACATATCATCCAGGTAACAGCTAGTGATGAGATATCTGGGAAGGTCTCTCCTGCAGATATCGAGTATTTTGAAGAGGTATCTGGAAAGCTTTGGACTGGAGATTGTGCAGTCTATTCCTTCAAAAAAGGTATGATCATCTTATTGTAACCACCCATTTATGAATTCAAGGGCGTACTCTACAGCATGTCCTATCACCCTTTAAACTGAAATTATTCTTGCATATTACTTTATACCAATTTCAGGGTATCTGTCTCGTTTACCAAAGGACAAGTCATTTGCTGTCACTTTACAAATTCTCCAATGTGATGTGTATACTGTATCCCCTATTAAGGTCAGCTTCTGTATAATTTGGGTTAAGCTGATTAGTATAGTAGTAAGCTACTAAGAGTTTCTGAAATTTGTGTCTGAATTTGACAGGTTTACAAGCAAAATATTCAATTTGCACCCATTGGATTATTGAACATGTACAATTCTGGTGGAGCTGTTGACAGTGTCAACTTCTCTAGTGATGACTCCAGTTGTGTCATACACATCAAGGGAAGAGGGGCTGGTAGTTTTGGAGCATACTCAAGTTCAAAGCCCAAATCTTGCTTGGTGAACTCAAAAGATGAGGGATTTGAATTCAGGGGTGATGACAATCTTCTGACAGTAACAATTCCTGCCACACTAGCTCTTGGAACGTTAGTTTCTGTTATTGAGGCCCTGATTATTTTCCCAGCAACATCAACATTTAGACAGATTCAAAGTTAGGAGCTTAGGTAATCCTTATAGGTGATTTGTATTTATAATTCTATATATATAAAGAAATTGAATGAATGCATGGAGTTCAACTTCACAATATTATTAGGATGTCTGTGATTGTTCTTACCCTTGTAGTCCAGTATCTTTGTTCTCATTTTGTCTTCTCAGAAACAAGTAATTACTAATTAGACATTCACAGTTCGTCTAGGCCTGGCAATCTCTCATCAATATCAGCAACATAAGCTTGATGAGTCCAAACTCATTCTCAACACAATGTCACTTGGCTTCACAAAAAACAAAAAGAACGGCTGATGTGGGCAAGTAAACTGGCAGAAGGCCAAGAAGGAGGTCGTGAAGGAGGATCGTGAAGGAGGAAATGACAGCGAGGTTGCTTCGTTGTTGGAAACTGTTTGCTTTTGCCTTGACCTTCCTTTCCTCGCCTTGGGGGTTCCAGAGATTACACACAATCGAAACTAGTTGTTGTGGATTTCGTTTTAAGATTGAATATCATATAGTCAATGATTGATATTGTGATTGGAATTGGAATTGGAATTCAATTTGCGCTCGTTTGGTTGAGTAGAAGAAGAAGAAGAAGAATGTCTACGCCTATCTGTTCAAGTACATCATCATCGGTGATACTGGTACGCCATCCTTCTGATTCCTTTATCACCGATCCGATTTGGAATTTCTTGTGCTTAGTTTCCTAATTTTTTTTCTGATTTGTTTTCGCAGGATTGGCAAATCGTGCCTTCTTCTTCAGTTCACCGACAAACGGTTCCAGCCGGTGCACGATTTGACTATTGGTGTTGAGTTTGGAGCTAGGATGATCACCATCGATAACAAACCAATCAAGCTCCAAATTTGGGACACGGTTTGTGCCTCTTTTTTTTTTGTTTTTGTTTTGGAATATACATACACATGTTGTTTGTATGGTGAATTCTGAAGCTATTCTATCCTCAATTCTTGGTTGCAATCAAATATGAATTTATCAGGCAGGTCAAGAGTCGTTTAGATCCATCACACGATCCTACTATAGAGGAGCTGCTGGCGCTTTGCTTGTCTATGACATCACCAGGTAGTAGTTCATCTCAATGATTCAAGCACACTGGATTATCTTGGACTCTACACACTGTTATTTATCTATTTGAGAACGCGTCTGGTACAACCATGGTATAAGACTTCCTTGAGAAACTCTTGACAAATTTGTAGGTGGTTTTTTGCCTGATTAAGTTCTTTTATGGAGACAGTGTTTTTATTGCATTCACGAGGCACATCTCATATTATCAATCCAGTGCATCGCTATACAACTGTAGTGAAGAGCATGAATACTCGTTTGATTTCTTTTGTGCTGTCTTCCAGTCAGTTCTATGAAATTATGGCATGTTAAGTGTTAAGCCACTGGTACTGATAAGATGACATTTTTCTTACTCCCTAGGAGAGAAACTTTTAATCACTTGGCAAGCTGGCTAGAGGATGCGAGGCAGCATGCAAATGCAAACATGACCATAATGTTAATTGGTAACAAGTGTGATCTTGCTCATAGACGAGCTGTGAGCACTGAGGAGGGGAGCAATTTGCAAGGAACATGGATTGATCTTCATGGAGGCCTCTGCTAAAACTGCTCAGAATGTTGAGGAGGTGACACACTGATTTATTGATACAAAAATCATGGTTTTCATGATGTTGGATCTTGCCTTTAATAATACTGAATACCTTTTTCTGTACCAGGCGTTCATAAAAACTGCTGCAAACCATATACAAGAAGATTCAAGATGGCGTTTTGATGTATCAAATGAGGTTAGCTTTTCTGTTTCTTCATATCTTGCACTATATGTCCTCATACATCTTGTAGTCAACATTATACGACAAAATGTAGAGATTTATGTAGGTTGTCATGAGTGCCATGTTTTCAATTGAATGTCAAAGAGAATGATGGATTTTATGTTACTTCGGAGTCATTTTGTGAATGCATTTCTAACAAGTGGCTTCACGCGAGATATTTATTCGGTTGGTGATTTTCATTGCTTAGATTATAGCCAATATAGAGCGGTCAGCAAATATCCTGTTGTTATTTAAGGATGATGATGGGTTTGCTCACACTATGTATCAATTATGTAAAAACTCTTGAGATTTTCATGATCCGAACTGTTACTTGTTACCATAGCCCTTAGTATTATTCTCTTTGTAGAGTTACCAAAATGAAATTCACTTCCAAAATACAAGTGAAAGGCAAATAGTTGTTACTATTTGAATGAGTGAAAGCTTTGTCTTTATCAAGTTTTTCTCTTGTTTGCAGTCTTATGGCATAAAAGTTGGATATGGGGGAATCCCAGGACCATCAGGAGGCAGAGATGGTTCTTCCTCTCAAGCTGGAGGCTGTTGCAGTTGAAGTTGATCTATTTGCCATGTTTATCTGGGCGTCTTTTACATTCTTTGTTTGTTTATTGGTTAAATCTGAAGACCTCAACTTTCAGTATTTATAAAAAATTTTATAATCTGTATAATTTTCTTTATGTCCGTCTTTAATTGTAAATTTGACAGTTGTTTGAAGTAGTATTACTGAAGTAAACTACATATTGTGAATAGACAAGAAGTTTTCTTTCTTTTGGTGCTTGATGAAACCTTCATGACCCTACTGTAAGGGTCTGGTGCTAATTTACTTCTTGTATTCAGTTACCACGTTTTTTGTTATTGTTAAATTTAGGCACTAATTCAGCAGAACCTCGTGAATCAGATGAGTCATTGTACCAATCAAGCACTAGAATCATTTCAAAGTTGCCAACATTAGTGAAACGAACGCTAAATCATAGGCTCATGAGTCATGACGGGTAAATGGTTTACCTAATCAGCAAGGTTTCTATAGCTTGAAACTTGAAAGAGTTTAAGTAGGGCGGGTCTTGAGGCGAATCTGTATGAGTTTCATGAAGAGACAGATTGTGTGCCGTCAATCCAATGCTGCTTTTGGTGTTGGTATTGGGAAGCTTGCATTATCGGCAGCGCTGGGCAGCTCTGCGTCTCCGGCTGACCTGCCGAGTGACTCGGAGGCCAAGACTGGATCATCCAAGACAAGGACCTTCTCCGCAAGAGCCTGACCGAGTCGGGGACAGGGCTCCATGTTCTTGATTTGGTTAATCGCGCTTCTCTGGAAGCTGACCGGACCTGTACAGTAAGTTGCTCAACAAATGTGGGCCAGACGGGCCAACTGAAACAGGCCACCATTGTCCATGCTCACATCCTCACTCCCAATTCAACAACGACCTTCCCATCCTCAACACCCTTCTCAACACCTACGTCAAGTGCGGCAGCTTGGACCACGCCCACCACCTGTTCGATGAAATGCCTCACCGGGATTTGTCACCTGGACATCCTTGATCTCTGGCTATTCTCAACTCGATCGACCTCGGGAATCGCTTGTTTCTTCCTCACATGCTTCGCCACGGTCTGGTGCCCAACCAGTTCACTCTGTCTAGCTTGTTGAAGGCTGCTGGTGCTGGGCCTGATCCTGATGATAGGCACGGCAGGCAGCTCCATGCCTATTGCTTCAAGTGCGGTTTTGATTCCAATGTCTATGTGGGCACTTCTCTTGTTGACATGTATGCTAGGTGTGGCCTTATGGACGACTCCCAGATCATCTTTGACGCCCCCACACCAAGAATGAGGTGTCTTGGAATGCTTTGATCGCCGGGCATGCTCGCAAGGGTCAAGGAGAGCATTCTCTGAGGTTGTTCTGGAATATGCTCAGGGGTGGATTCAAACCCACTCATTTCACTTATTCTAGTGTGTTTACTGTTTGTGCCAGTGCAGGGTCTATGGAGCAAGGTAAGTGGGTTCACTCCCATATGATCAAATCGGGGTGTTAACCTTGTTGCTTTTGTTGGGAATACTCTTCTTGACATGTATGCCAAGTCAGGCAGCATCGAGGATGCTAGAAAGGTATTTGACCGGTTTGGTTAAGCGTGACGTTGTTTCTTGGAATTCCATGCTTACTGGTTACGCCCAGCATGGGCTGGGAAGGAAGCTGTGCAGCTGTTTGAAGAAATGCTTAGGATTGGAGTTCAACCTAATGATATATCATTCCTCTGTGTTCTTACTGCATGTAGCCATTCTCACCTTTTGGATGAAGGACAGTACTATTTTCACTTGATGAGGAAAAGGTTCAAAATAGAACCACAAGTTTTCCATCATGTTACAATGGTTGATCTTCTTGGCCGAGAGCAGGTCTTCTTGATAGAGCTGACAAGTTCATAAGAGAAATGCCCAGTGAACCCACTGCAGCTGTCTGGGGAGCTTGCTAGGTGCTTGTAGAATGCACAACTACATCGACCTGGGTGCCTATGCTGCTAAGCGGGCTTTTGAGCTTGATCCTTCTGATTCAGGACCCTATATTATACTCGCTAATATGTACGCATCTGCTGGAAGATTGAATGATGCTGCAAAAGTCAGAAAGATGATGAAAGAGGGTGGGGTGAAAAAGGAACCTGCCTGTAGTTGGGTGGAGATTGAGAATGCAGTCCACATGTTTGTGGCCAACGATGATGCACACCCACAAAGAGCAGAGATATATAGGAGGTGGGAGATGATTAGCAAGAAGATAAAGGAGATTGGATACGTTCCGGACACAAGCCATGTACTCTTCTTTGTCGACGAGCAGGAGAGGGAATTCAAGTTGCAGTTTCACAGTGAGAAGCTTGCACTAGCATTTGCGCTTCTTAACACTCCTCCTGGATCCACCATCCGGATCAAGAAGAACATCAGGGTTTGTGGTGATTGTCATTCAGCAATCAAATACGTCTCAATGGGTGGAAAGGCGAGAAATCATTGTGAGAGACACCAATCGGTTCCATCATTTTCGTGATGGCTCTTGTTCTTGTGGGGACTACTGGTAGTGTTAGTTTACGCAGAGTTGCATCCTATAGTTTACATTCTTGAGTTCTGCCACAGGACAATTTTCTTTTTTGATACAAAGAGGGACTCGAGGCTTCTTCATACATCATGAATCAGTAGATGGTTATTTGTTTTTCTGGAAGCAACTTCACATACAAAGTAATGGCATATTATTGCCAGCAATGGATCTGATGTGCTATGCTATGGAATGAGGGGGAATGTCTGTCGGAATGCTTTAAGTTATGAACATCGAGAACAGGCCATAAGACCACACAAAAGCTCAAATGCAACTTCTTCTCTCGTATTTAAGATCATTGTTTATCTGGCCCATAAAGTGTCAGCCAACGGTGAGCTGCAAGCCAAGGAAGAGCCTTCATAAAGATGAGGAGGTATCATATCTTATGTTAAATTGTTGGTTTGTTGACTGACCATATTTTCTCGTCTCGTGAATATAATTGAGGGCATGCACATTATATATATGAATACAGTGTGAGGACATGATGAGGCTGATTACATTACTTCTTGAACACAATAGATGATATACTTGTTATTTGTAAATCATACAGGTCGGGCATATAAAGGAGAGAGCAAAGAAACTTTAGGCTTCATGTAAACGGTACTAAAGTTTATGCAAATATATACCATGACAGTGTTATCCAACATTGTGCTGCGTTTTTCTCCCATATCCAAGAAATCTTAACATGTATGAATGAATGAATGGAGCTCTGGCATGTTTTAATTGAAGGAAGAAAGAAAATGTTATATGGAAATGTTAGTATGAGCTTTTTTGATCTGATTAAGACTTGCAGGCTCCAAAACGAGCGTATATCTGTGGCTACGGAGCATAGAAATTAAAATGCTGCTGTACTTTCTGGCCACAGCTATATGCCGAGGGAGAGAAACAAGAAAACATTGTTAATGAATAAAATGGATTGGATGTTCGTTGTTTTGTTTCTGTTTCTCATAATCGAGTGGAATGGTAGGATTAAGGGTTGCATTATGACGTGGCAAAACAAAATAGGGACAAAACAGATGGAGGAAGAAAGAGCAAAGGAGAAAAAGAAGGAATTGCTGTGGTACTTGAAAACTTTGAAAAGGAAAACAGAGAAAGGAATGGAGCGGAAAAAGAGGAACTAACACAACCCATTTGATTTCATTGCATTGTGAGAGAGAGATGGGCGGGTAAAAAAGCGTGATGGAGGAGTGTGTATGCATGTGTGTGCGGTTTAGAGACGTTTTAGCTTAAAATCGCGTTGCGTGTGAGCAAATCATCATTCTTCCTTCTGCAGACGTTACATACGTTCTACACCAGCTCCAGATATATTATACCTTCTCCTCTGCCGCCCGCAGCCACCGCAATACACCTCTCTACGGTACAGGTACGTCATCATTGATATATAACTTGATCAATATATAGCAGTTTAATTGGAACTCTATGTTTCGATATTAAATCCATCATCGTTCAGAGTTCATCCCCCAGCACTGTCATCACATCAGGTTTTCCTGTTCTTTATGGTATTCACTTCAGTTCAATCTTTGTTTCCGAAGCTCCAATTTAAAGGTTCGCATGAGAATGTGCATCAGTTGTGAATTCATTCTCAGATTTCATTATACATATGCATTAGTAGCAATGCTGTGTGTATATTGAAGCACTTGTCCTAGAAATTATTAATATCTCCAACCATGATTTGAGGATGTCCTTCCCCATGTGTGAATTCTAATCCATCTCGAAATTCTTTTGTATTTCTATATATATATGATATTGCAGTCATCTCCTGAATCCCGTTTTGAAATTAAGTGTGGGACTTTTATTTTGCTCAATTTCAGGTTGTATTTCCACATCTCAACCTTTCAATGTCTAAAACACAGTGTATAGATCATTCCTGCAAAGTTTCATCAAATTTGAAGATCATTTGAGCTTTCATAATCGTAATTTACACGAACGGTTCTGTTTGGACAACTTTTGTTCTGTTAATTTATTTAATCTAATTCGGTACCCAAATGATCTTCAAATTTGATGAAACTTTGCATGAAGATCTACACACTGTGTTTTAGACATTGTATGGTGAGATGTGGAAATACGACTGACTTGAAAGTGAGCGAAATAAGGAGTCCCGCATTTTAATTTCAAAGCGGGATCCCACTCTGGAAGGGACTGATTGATATTGTACTTAATGTGTGTCATTGCCTAGCTGTTTAATTTTATGAGTACTTTCTCTATAGACGGATTAAAGATCAGGAACAGACTGTACTAGTTATATTGCAGAGATTGTTTGATTGTGTATAACTATATATATAGTATATGTATACACATCTCTATCAATCTGTGGACTATACATCAATGTAATTTTCTTTTCTTTTTTCATCAGCAGATCATCAGGAAATCAAAGGCTTCATTCAATATACATAGAAATATGGAGCATGAGCTGCGTGACAACAAGAAAAGAGTAAGAGAAGGAGATGAAGAACATATGATTCGTCAGAGAAGCGTTCAAAGACCAATGATGATTATTTAAATGGTATTTTTGATCTGAAAAATGAGGTCCTTGAATATAAGTGCAACCACAGCGGTGACAGCAGCAACAGCAGTAGCATTACTGGTAATAGTAGTTGTAAGACATCATCGTCATCAGATTCCCAAGAATACTGTGACTTGGCATGGGGGTATTTGATTTCCCATGGCTGAAAGATGGGTGTAATCTCGAAATCAGATCAGGAGTACTGGAATTTTGAAGACGTCTTCCATCACCCCTAGAATATGATCAGATCCACACAACAACCCTAAGTACTACTTCAGCTGGAGCTCGTATTGAATTTTCTAATTTCAGCTGGCAATGCTTCTATGATGAGACTGATCCAGATAAACAGGTTAGAATATCCAGAAGACAAGCCAAGTTTGAGGAAGATGTGTGGCATGCGCCCTCTTAATCAATTAATTTGAATCAAGAATATGATCATGGATCATGTGTAGGAGAATGATCGATCAGCATCTGCAGCGTACGGTGCAGACAATTAATCGTAGCTAGCTAGCTCCCTGCTCAATTGATCACTCTCTCATCATGGGACTTGCCAATTTATAGAAGCTTGCATTGCTAAAATTTACAGCAGAAGGTTTCTAGTTAAGGTAGTAGGTATGAAGCCTCTCTATGGACCGGTACTGATGTCGCCTTCTCGTGCATTCATCATGTCCGTTTCATGTTATCGGTTTGTTATCTCAACCATTAAAGGGGTGGGAAGTTTTTGAAGTAGCTTGGCTTAATTGAAGATGGAAATCATTTTAATAGATTCCAAATTTTACTCTTATAATCATTGCTAGCTTAAAGGATTCTGTTTCTTTTTTGTTCTGTTTTGCATGGTTCTGTCTGTGATTAAAGTTGTAAAGAGTTAGAAGAATACTAAATTTGCATGACATTCATGCATGAACAGTTTCCTTAAATTGCAGTCGTCTCTCTTGGCAGAGTAAAAGTACTTGATTAGTATTTGTCAGTAATTGCCACAAAGGCCTCTTTTTGTTCCAAGTGTGGAGAGTGTTTCTTACAGAAGTTTTTAGAAATATATGAACTTGATGTTTCTTGCCACCAGCTTAAAAGTTGAAACAAGGACAAAAGCCAAGGCCAGTGATCAAGCAGCTCGTGTCAAAACCGTGAAGTGTTTTTTCTTTTTGTTGCCTTTTATGTTAAATAAAGAAGTGTCGTGAACAGTAGTGTTCACAACAAATGATACAAATTTTGGGATGATGACATCACTCAAAACACGATATGATACGAGTGGCTAAAATGAATAATAGAATTAGAACTTAGAAGTGTAACTGTGTAAGTGCTACTATTCCCAGTGAAGGTAATTACCTACTCACTTACTCAGTGAAAGGGATGCTGTGCGCTGTGTGCCGACACTATTTGCTGTCCGTTGAGGTTTCAATAGCTACCTGCAGCCTCACCATTCATTCATCCAATATGTACGTATACGACTACTACTCTTATTATTATCATGATGATTTCTCCCAGATAACTAAATAAAGCTGCTTCAACTTTTATCCCAAAAAAAAAAAAAAAGGGTAGTTATTTGCTTTGTTCAGAGTTGTTGGAGTTTGAGAGTCGAGAGTCGATTGCAGATAGACACAGCTGCAAGAGCAAGAGTGTGAGTTGGAGCCGTCAATCACGCGTGTGTCTCGATCTGACACTGACGTGTTACTCAACGCGGCCTTCCCGCGAGTCAAGTATATTTATGCAATGTTAGTTGTAATTGTAATTATGTCTGAAAATATATATATAATAATAACCAATATTACAAGCCGCGGTTGGGTCGTGTTTGTAGAATGATTCATATCTACCAATCGCAGCAGCAAAGGTGAGAGGGTTTGGTTCGGTAGAAATGGCAGTGATAACATAGATCTCCCTCTCTCTCTCTCTCTCTCTCTGCAATCCAAGTTTGAATCGATCCAGCGGTCAAGTGACAACTCATCTGGGCTTCCTGAAAAGGGAAAGATGATGGTGAGGAATGTGGTTATGATCTTGCTGTTTGTTACAGTGATTGCTCCCATCATTCTTTACACCGATGTCTTGGCTCCATCCCACCTCCTCTTCTTCTTCCTGTAAGTAAACCCACTTGTTCTCATTATTGCTCGTTTGGATTGGATTCTTCCTTATTAAAGCTTTCCTTTCTCAGCAGCCCAAGACGAATTTGTGAAGATGTTACTGCTTTTGTAAGTTGCTCTCATTCTCTTTCATCTCTCTACTTATATTAGATATTGCATTTTCTAACAGTAATCTCGCCCTTTACATTGCACGCAGCCTTTCAATGCTCATTTGGCCGTCTAAATCTGCTTCCCAGGTTATTTGAACTCCTCAACCTTAGCTTTTCTAGTGCCAGAGACATAAATAAATTACTTAGTTTTTCTTGCCCGTAGGAATTATCCACCCTTAAAGAACCCATTGGAGTCGTCTACTCCGACAACTCTACTGAATCACTTCCAGAGACAAAGGAGAGCCAAGCCAGCACCAATCACTCCCACCAAGGTACCCTTATTTCCTTTATTCTACCAATTCGTACCTGTAATCAACTTGGGTGTATGTGTTGTTACTGATTATTTTGTGTTGGATTGGCAATCAGTATCAGCTAGAGTGTTGTCTACCACCACCAACGAACAAGATCTATCTCAAAAAGATAACCCTATCATTCAGGTCACTCGAAACACTTGACCAAGGAAACCAACTTCTGGCCGAGTCTGGTGCAGAAACAGCAACTTCTGGAGAAGAATACTGATATGCCTCGCAAAATACGGTTACAAATTATTATTATTTTTTGTTTTCCGTCCATCTTTAGTTTCAGAGTCAGTTGAATAACATATTTGAATCCCTGGTCACTGCTTTAGACTTTAACAGGACAGCTTCTGTTATCTCACAAATTTAAAAGTATACTCTTTGCCCTGGGTCTGATGCATGTTGGTGATGGTTATCACCTCCTGATCTAAACAATAAACTATTTTGGTGTTTTAATCTTGCACTACCCGGACTATGTTATTCACAATTTCAAATGACTTCCCTTTATGAGTTGGGTTTTCTTGATACTGAGATGTATAGACCAGTGACTATATTCATGTAGTTGTTTATAAATGGTCCCTTTGGCAGACTTCTAATTTAAACATGTGAAATTTTCTGCAGTAAATAGTATCCATTTCTGTACTTGTTTCCAATTCTAGTTCCTAAACCTAACTTAATTTTTCTTCTGTTGTTTTTTTTTTGTTTAATTTTATTTTTTAATCATGTGTGGACCAGAAATCCACTCAGACCTCCATAAAGGTTGATCAAAAGAGAATCTGTCAAAACTGATCAGTAAAAAACAATCACGAAACAACTATTACGGATGGTCGAGTCAGACATCTGAAAAGACCAGCTCATCAGGGCAAGGGGTTCTACCTATCTCTTCCAGCTGCAAGAAACAATCCCAGTTCGCAAGGGAGATTCGACTGCGGATAAAGGAAGTTCAGCGCACTTGGGGATGCAAGCAAGGATTCTGACCTGCCAAGGAAGTATGTCTTCTTCTAACAGAAATTAGCATTTTTGTTTTCTAAAGTATCATTTCTAGCTCGCCCAAGTTGTCATTCCTTCTCCTTATGATTATGATTGTTTTATTAGTCTTCTGACTCAAAACTGAATCTTTGTATATTTCCACCTCCATCTACTCCTTTATTTCTTGTTTTGTTTAATTCATCCGGAATGTGGTTTTTATGATGCAGTGCGAATGAGGTTAGGTGAAGGCAAAGGAACAGACATTGGCTAAAGGAAAGCAGATCAAGATGACTGTGCTGCTATGGTGAAAAAAGCTTCGAGCTATGCTCCATTCGATGGACGAGCAACTCAGGGTCCACAAGAAGCAGACTATGTCTTACCACAATAACAGAAAAACAGTTCATAGGGACTTCACTGTCTTCCCTTGCGCTCACCACTGAATACTATTCCTTAAATTCTCTCAAATGATGAATTTCCTAATCAGGAGAGATTAGAAGATCCCCTGATGTACACTATGCAATCTTCTCAGACAAGTATTGGCGACGGCAGTTGTCGTAAAACTCAACTGTTACACATGCGAAGGTATCTTCTCTTGCTCGCCCAGCACCAATCAACTATCTTCCGTCCAAGTCTTGGACCTTGAATTGCTGTTCACATCTCTAACTGATCAACTTCTTGGTATCTTGGCAGGACCCTGCAAAACATGTTTTCCACATTGTCACTGACAGGCTAAATTATGCTGCGATGAGAATGTGGTTTTTGTAAATCCACCTGGACAAGCCACTATTCAGGTTCAAAAATTGAAGAATTTACATGGTTTGAATTCAAGTTATAGTCCTGTCCTGAAGCAATTGGGTTCTGCCTCCATGATAGATTATACTTTAGGACTCATCGCTCAGTTCTGATTCAAATTTGAAGTTCCGAAACCCAAAGTACTTGTCTATCCTGAACCATCTCCGGTTTTACCTTCGGAGATCTTCCCGAAGCTCAACAAAGTGCTGTTCTTGGATGATGATTAGTTGTGCGGAAAGGATCTTACAGGTCTCTGGTCCCTTGATTTGAAGGGAAATGTATGGGGCCGTAGAGACTGGTGGAAGAAAGCTTCATCGCTTTGACGGTATCTTAACTTTTCAAATCTCTCATCTCAAAGATTTTGACCTCATGCTTGTGGATGGGCATATGGAATGAATGTCTTTGATTTGGAGCAATGGAAGAAGCAAAAACATCACAGCGGTGACCACAGATGGCAGAAGCTGGTAAGTTTGATGGTTTGATTTTTTTCTGTTTCCTTGCATCGA